>PVJC01010386.1:20067-43927 GCA_004026665.1 Murina feae
GGTCTGTCGGTGTGTGGCCCGAGCTGCTTTGAAGCCTGTCCCTTTGTCCCCTCTGAGGACCTGGCTGGTCAGGTTAGTGCTGGGGCGGCGCCCGGAGCCTGCCCTGCCCTGACCCAGGGCTGCTGGTACCTGGAACAGTCAGAATGGAGGCGGAAAGCCACCTCTGGCCTGCTGTTTGCAGTCCCTTCCCCCAGCAGAGGGGCCGGGGCAGCCCTGGGTGAGCTGGGAGAGGGAGCCTTAGCCAGGGCCTGGGGAGGAGGAATTCAGATGCTGGGAAAGACAGCAGCAGCAGCAGCAGGTGGGGAGCAAGCAGGGAGTCACCGGTCTGGGACAATTGCCTAGAATAAACACTATTGTCTGCCACAGCCTTTTCTGTGCCAGTCTGGGCCTGCTGAGCCAGCCGCATTTAAAGGGCCAGCGGCTGGACTGAGAGGCAAGCCGAGATCAGCCTGGAGGAAGACATCAGAGCATGAAATCTGAGGGGTGATGGCAGGATATGAAGACAGCGGGCAGGAGCCTGTGGGAGCAGGGGTGTCAGGAGATGGGAAGCGAGTTAGAGGTAGAGCCTGGACCAGGGTAGACCCCGGGGGTAAGTCCAGGTGACAGTTCATTCTTACCAAAGTCTGGCTGCCTCTCAGATTGCTCCCTATAAAGGAACAAGGTGTGACCAGAGACCTAGCAGCCCCTCCCTCGATGTTTGGGGCTGACCTCACCCTGCTTCTTCATGCCGTGGAATTCACGCGCTGCCGGCAGCCACCTGCAGGATGTGTCCCTGTGATCCCTTCCATTTTTTACGCACCTCCCAAGTGCAATTCTTCCCTCTCACAGGAACCTCGCATCCTTCTATTCTTATCTTCACTCCTCTGAAACCCAAACTGTGAAGACAGAAAGAGTTCACCGCCTGAAACGCCACACTTTCCCCTAAATGTCCCCTCAGTGATGTCATCCAGCTCCCACTTCCTGGGGGAGGGGGATGACCTCCTTCTCCCTCTCCCTTTAGACACTGCGTGTTGGGAAACCATCACCTGGATTAAGGACCTGTGGACAAGTGCACTGTGATTACCAGGACGCTGTGGGAAAGGTGCCATCCAGATGCAAAGGGGACTGGCTGTCTCCCGGGAAACCGGCCCCACCCTCCCTGCCCCAGGAGGTTTTAATTCAGGAATGAGAACTCAGATCTCCCTAGGCCACAGTCAGAGTCAGGTGGGAATCAATCTGGAGGAAAGAGCGGCCTTCTCTAAGGGAGGACCAAGGAGGTCTATTTGTATTGTAAGAAAGACAGAGAGAGCCCAGCCAGCGTGGCTCAGTGGTTGAACGTCGACCTATGAACCAGGAGGTCACAGTTCCATTCCCTGTCAAGGCACATGCCTGGATCCCTCAGTGTGGGGCGTGCAGGAGGCAGCCGATCAGTGATTCGCTCTCATCATTGATGTTTCTCTCTCTCTCTCTCTCTCTCTCTCTCTCTCTCTCTCTCTCTCTCTCTCTCTTCCCCTCTCCCTCTCCCTCTCCCCTTTCCTCTCTGAAAGCAATAAAAAAAATATTTTTTAAAAAGAAAGAAAGATAAAAAAAAAAAGCGAGGGTCTGAGAGGGAGAGAAAAAGGGGGAAAGGACTAGGGAAGAAGAAGAGAGAGAGAAGGAAGGAGAAAGGGGGACGAATACAGAGTAATAGAGCAGTGGTCGAAGCAGCGCCCATGACTATAACGTATCTAACTTGGTACCTTTCACCTCCAAGACAGTCACAGATAAACAGGACCTGAATACGGCAAAAGAAAAGAACAGGGGTGGGAGGTGGGGGCAGTGAGTTATATTTCCTTTTACTTAGTTCCCGGCCGAAGACCAGCCGGTCTTTCTGAGCCTTGGGAAATGTGTATGGCTTGCTCCGAGGGCCTAGTGATTCAGCTCCTCCACCGCGTTCCAGTGAGGTCAGTACCTCCTGGGAAAGACAGCCTGAAGGGGTGTTTGTGTTTTCCTCGAGGGCAAGGGCCCACCTACCACGCCCAGCGCAGGGCATGCAGCACTTGCTAAAATCCTCCACTCAAAGGCTTTCCCCTGCTCTCTGCCCTGCCATTCGATTGCACAGGAGCCTCCCCAATGACATCCCTTGGCTGTTGCTCAAAAGCATGACGGGCATGTCCTGTCTGGGAGCTAAGTAGCAAGTTTCCTCATGAAACCTCTTCGCAGTTTCCCACCTTCCCGGGCAGGGCGCTGCCCACATGGGGCCTGGCCCTCAGGGACTCAGGGAAAAGCAACATCAGAGGTTTGGCCAGAAGCTCTGAGCCGACCGAAGCCACCTCCTCAAGGACGCCCGTTCTGATCATTGCACTAAAGTTTTGCACTAAAAGAAAAAAACAAAACTAAACTAAATTTGGTGTTTGATGTCCAAAAGGGCTTTTGCAAAAGTTTTCTCTGCCAGAAATGGAGCTTTTGATTGAGGGTAGACTCAGCCAATGGGATCTCTTGCTGATGATGTCATGCTGGGCAAAGGCAGGCATTCTATTGGAGGGAGGGCTCTTAGGTGTTGGGAGGGTGTGAGTCTCCCCTGCAGCTTGGGGGAAATGGTCCCCGTGGCTTCGCTGGAGGTCCTTGTGGATTCTGTTGTGCTGATATCTCCAAACAGGCTGAGCACACATGAAACCTGGGGAAATGCAGGCACTTTCTTTGCCTCTGATGTCAAAAGCTGCTGACGCCTCAGCATCCACTGCTTTGCTGAGCATCCCTGGGACAAGGCCTTAGGAGGCTGACCAGCGGAGCATCGAGGCACCGTGGGTAGGACCTGCTCTCACCGCAGGCCCGGCTGCAGGAAGGAGTCTGATGGGAAGGGTGTTGGAGAACACAGTTCCCTCGGAGGAATTCACAGGCACACACACACTTCCCTCGGAGGAGTTCACAGGCACGCACAGGCCTTTGGTCTGCTCTGCTCGGGGATGCAGCACTAAAAATAGCGCAGAGCGTTGTCCCCTCCTTTGGAATGGGTCATCCCCAGCTTGGGGTCCTCCCCCAGACAGAGCCCTACAGACTGCCAGTGGGCTGGAGGCTGCTGCTGGTACAGATGAGCTCTGGCTGCAGCGTGTCCCTTGGTTACCTGCATCCAGGAGGCTGGGAGCACCCACACTTAACCACATATTAAAAGGATGCCACTGGCTGACTCACACTCTGTTATTCCAGACACCAGGCTGTTCCTGTCCGCACTGCCTCTCCACCACACCACTGCCTTGCCCTCCGGACAGTAGGCTCCGTTCTTGCCTCATCTGGGAAACCTCACCTCACCTCCACCTGCCTTCAGCCTTCCCAACCCTCCAGTCCATTCCTTTCTTTCAGCTTTTATCTTTGCCATCCCTCATCCCACGTCTGTGGCCCTCAACTATGGATGTCCCAGACTGCTTTAGTGAATCATGAATATGTTTATATACTTTAACTCTTTTGAAAACATTTTTTTAATTGATTTTAGAGAGGAAGGGAGGGGGAGAGAGAGAGAGAGAAACATCAATGATGAGAGAGAAACATCATAGGTTGACACTCAACCACTGAGCCATGCTTGCTGGGCAGTGTATTGGTTCTCTCGAGTCTTATAATGATCTCGTGGGTTATAGATAGTCTTTTATCATCTTATTGGATGGAAAATGAACTGAAGCATAGAAAGGCTGACTTGACCAAGATCACACAGCAAGGAAGAAGGGAAGCTGAATGGGCTGTAGCATGCATGCTGAACTAACATGCGTGCTTTATTATTACTCACCCTATCTGTAGTACTACTTTTTAATATGATACCTGAAATGTAGTTGGTATTTGATTAATGAGTATTGAATAGAAATTAGCTAGCTGCTCAATACGAGGCAAGTTATCCTCTCTGAACCATAATTTCTGCAAAGATAAAGGGAAGAAGTTGGACTGGAAGACCTCTAAGACCCCCTTCAAATTCTAAATTTGTTTCCATTCATATACTAAGGAATCTTTTAACTCCAGTCTGGAAGAGATCTCGAGGGATCATCTGATGGAGTCTCAGACTTTAGCTTGACTCCATCTGCGGTAGATAGGTGAGGATTCTTTTAGTTTATCAAGTCATTTAAGATGTCCCACCTCTTTGAAGCTAAGGAGTAGAGGATTCACACACTTCATGAATAATGTAGTGTAGCAGGTTAGATAAGATATCTAAAAATTCCTTCATTGCGTGAAAAAATACTTTCCTCTTGCATGGACAGTATTTTTTTTTTAATATATGTTTTATTGATATTAGAGAGAGAGGAAGGGAGAGGGAGAGAAAGAGAAACATCAATGTGAGAGAGAAACATCAATCAGCTGCTTTCTGCACGCCCCCTACTGGGTTACCTAGCCCATAATCCAGGCTTGTGCCCCTACTAGGATTCGAACCTGTGACCCTTTGGTGCATAGGACGATCATCAGCTAAGCACACTGAGCCAGGGCTGGAAAGTGATTATATAGGAAAGAATTTTGGGTCACATTTCACTTTAATTTTAAGAAGCCTTGGCTTGTGTTCAGAACCACTTATGTCTTTGTAATAGAACATGGCAATGCTTCTCAAACCTGTAATCTTTGTAGACTTGGCTACAAACAATACCTCCATTACCCTCAATGGTATGCTCCCAATTACTTTTTCAGATTATACTGTGGCTTGACATTGTTCCCCGAAGACCTAAGTGCACAGTTCCAGACCTTTGACCAAAGGCCAGCAAAATCCCCATCATCTGATCCAATGCCAGGTGAGGTCATTATACGCTGGCCAGTCTCCTCCATCCCGCAGTGTCAGTTGGCTACGTTAGCCTTCGCCGCCTGGTAATCGCTGAACTGGCAGGACTGCCTTTTCTGGTGAGTAATGGTCAGAAAGGAGCACTGAGTTGAGCTACAGCTGACCACAGGGGAGAATATTGGTGTTGATGAGTCTGCGTAAGACGAAATCAATAGCTACATTATTTTCTCTGTGGGGTTGAAGTCAACAGGCAACGGGGCTATCTACCCTTGCATTTGGGGATTTCCCATACTGGTCGTGGTTTTGACAATTTGCTTGACACTGAAAGTTCCTGATGTGGTGATTTACCATTTCACTGAGGCAGGAATCGAACACTGGCGCTGTGAGGTTGGTATCAAGGTCATAGTGAGACCCCTGGGCAGTTAGTGAGCCCAGTTGACGCCTACTCTCTGAGTGTGGCTCTATTTGGGCATCTAATGGATCTCCTTAAATTTTCTCATGACCCACTGAGATTCTTCTTCTTATTGCAATTTCAAACATGGGGGAAATATATGTTCATGTGCAACTCATACATTTAAAAATATTGGGAGGGTCCTAACTGGTTTGGCTCAGTGGATAGAGCATCGGCCTGTGGACTGAAGGGTCCCAGGTTCAATTCTGGTCAAAGGCATGTACCTTGGTTGCGGGCACATCCCCAGTAGGGGGTGTGCAGTGGGCAGCTGATTGATGTTTCTCTCTCATTGATGTTTCTAACTCTCTATCCTCTCCCTTCCTCTTTGTAAAAAATCAATAAAATATATAGAAAAAATAAAATAAAAATATTGGGAGGTCTAAAGGTTTATTTTGTGGGAAGGAGAGGTGGGGGCAAAACCATAGGCGCAGAGAGGAGAGTCCATAGCACACAGTTTTATCATTAGTATCTGAAGGCTCCTCACTTGATTGATGGCTTGATCTCTTCCCATCTGCCTCCAAGCTCTAAGTGACATAATGTTCTGTGCGTATGTATTTTCTTTATGTGCATGTCCTAGTATGTGCTCTTAATTCTCATAAGTGACACTGTGCTTATATCTCATTCTCTTCCTTACTTTTTAAATACAAGCTATGTTTTTAATATCCATCATGTCAGTAAACGTATATCTAGTTCAGCGTTTCAAACTGTAGCATTTTATTCCATAGTGCACACTTTTAGCATTTTGCTTATCCACTCCCCTAGTGATGGACACTAAGGTCATTTAGAGATTGTTTTATTTTATTGATTTCAGAGAGGAAGGAAGAGAACGAGAGAGAGAGAGAAACATCGATGATGAGAATCACTGATCAGCTGCCTCCTGCATGGCCCCCACTGGGGATCAAGCCTGCAATCCAGGCTTGTGCCCTGACTGGGAATCGCACTGTGACCTCTTAGTTCACAGGTCGACGACACTCAACCACTGAGCCATGCCAGCCGGCAAGGGTCATTTTACATACATATCACCTTCCATATGTGGAATGGATGCCTCGCTACACACATGTAAACCTCACTTCAGTCAGTACTGCCAGATGGTGTTGCCAGTACTGTACCCATTTACACTCCCACCAGCATTATTCATCACAATTTTATTTGAACTGATTTTCTTAAGTTTCTGTCTGACTGGACAATTGCAAATATTAATAAAAGAAAGACAGGGACAAAGTGGTGAGTGCTGGGCTTCTGGATCCCCCCCACCCCCCAGGGATTTACCTCTCCATTCTCCTGTCCTCCCCCATTTTCCTTATTGCTTTCGGAGGGTTCCGGACTATGCTGGAGAACAACTCCCCCCCGAACTGCTTCCCTCCCTTTGGTCAGAGTTTTTACTGCACTTCAGCAGAGTGCTCTCCCTATTCTTGACTATAAGTATCAAAAGTCTTCCGACTTTGTGCCCTGGCCAGTGTGGCTAAGGGGTTAGAGTGTTGTCCCTTTGTTCCAAAGGGTCACAGGTTCAATTCCAGGTCAAGAGCATTTACCTAGGTTGCAGGTTTGATCCCCAGCCCCTACCGAGGTGTGTGTGGGAGGCAACCAATCGATCTGTCTCTATCACATCAATGTCTCTTTCTTTCTCTCCTCCCCCCTCCCTTCCACTCTCTCTAAAAAATCAATGGAAAGAATATCCTTGGTTGAGGATTAAAAAAAAAAGTTCTCCCAATTTTGTGAGGTTCAATTTAAGAGCCAGTTCTGCCCTAGCTGGTTTGGCTCAGTGGCTAGAGCATCGGCCTGCAGACTGAAGGGTTCTGGGTTTGAATCCAGTCAAAGGCACATGCCTGGGTTGTGAGCTTGATCCCCAGCAGGGGGCGTGCAGGAGGCAGCTGATCAATGATTCTCTCTCATCATTGATGTCTCTCTCTCTCCCTCCCTCCTTCTCCTTTCCTCTCTAAATCAATAAAAATATATTTTAAAAAAGAGCTAGTTCCTTCATGAAGCCCTTCTAATTACTCTAGCTTACATGTGTTTCTTCTCATTTTGATGACTTGTTTTATATTTAGTTTAATACTCTACTAGGGTCTATGTTGTTTCCAAAAAGACAGATCAGGCAAATGAAATGAGTGATGATGCTTGGCCAGCCTCGTCCTTCCCAGAGGTCACTAGTTTCAGACCACAGTCTCACTTACGCTCTCCCAGCATCTGGGGGAAAATCAAATATTTCCAGGCAGTCTGACCTACCACCCCAAGTCAGTCTTCTACAGGATTATAGAGACTCCTCACTCATAGAAGAAATATATAGCAAGCATTGCTTCTGCGAAGCATGTGTGCAGGTGGCCTTACAAAATTCCTCTCTCACTAGTTATGCAGACCTCTACTGACTCATTGTCTGTGGAGTTGAAAGGTAAGAGGCAGTTCCCAGGGGCTTCTGTGGAACCCCATGCTGAGCCCCAGCCAGTTCCCAGCAGGAGCTGTCATCTGTGATCTTTCAACAGACACCTGCTCATTCCCTGAACAACCAGGACTCCTAGCAGAAAATGATCTCTATCTCTTTTCCATGATCCACCCACCAAAATGAAATGACCTGGGAGAAATACCCCTTCCCACCACCGTTACACTATTTTCCATTCTCTCTCTCTCTCTCTCTCTCTCTCTCTCAACTCTCCACATTATAACAAAAATTACTAGTTTTTTTTTTAAACCCAAATTGAATTACTTCTTTCTTATAATCAGAGCTTTGACATTATATGGGATGGCATGGACCGAGCTATCACACTCCATCTCCCAATGTGCGTGGCAGTCGGAATTTTGTGACAGTTATTGCCATTAAAATGAAAGCCAAAGGTTCTGAGTCAGATTTTCTATAATGTTTTTAAAAGAGAAATAACTCAGTTGACACTCACCATTGTCCGCTATCCATTCTTCTCTTTTCCTGCCTAGAATGGGGTGAGGGAGGGTGGGATAGGTACCATGAAGATGGAGAAAGCATACTCTAAGAATGGCTGCATAGAAAGGTAACAGGAGTCTGAATCTCTGATGACATCATGGGGCTACCATACCCACCCTTCTCTTAGTGCTTTGCAATGTAAGAGAAAAAAATAAAATGAAACCTCTTAATTAGTTCAACAACTGGTTTTTTTTTGCTACAAATTAGTATTATTTTGTTTTCAATGGCTCATCCTACCCTCTCTCCAGACGAGGCACTTGCTCCTAGTTAATCTGGAACTATTGTGTCCTAAATCAGGTAGACGCTGCAAGATAGATAGACTGAACATTTGGTATCTCCTTCTAAACCTTGCAAATACATGCAGATTGTAGACTGTTCTTTGATCTCTCTTCACACAATGATAGGAGGGCTGCTTGGTTGGGCAGTTCTACAGCAAATGACTCCAGCTCAATCTACCTGCACAAACAGTGGAATGAAAAGGGAACATTTCATTCAGTCTCCCGAAGGGGAGTGTCAGACCCTTAGGCGCTGCATCGGAGTGAGTGAACTTTTCACTTCTGGTGGAGATTTGGGCGTGTGGAACCACAGCCTTTGTTTTCTTCCCGAAGAAGATACCAAAATGGCCAAGAGGGAAGCTCTGAATTGTTATGATGAGGGAAAAGAGACCTGTATCTCTATATTACAGCTGCATATTGTTATCAAGAATGTCAAGCTTCCTGAACGCTGAAGTGGTATTCCAAGAGGAAAGACTGCTTAATAGAGATTTGGAAATTATCTGTGGGAAGAGATTGACTAATTTAGTAAGGAAATGGATTCGACTAGGGTTCTGAGTCAGTCAGGAACCAACCCTGGTCTAAATAAGAAATAGATGCATTCTTCCTGTGGATGTTACCAGAGGGTTTTGACTCTCATTGAGACCACCCTTGGGTGTGTTTTTAAAAAATATGTTTTTATTGATTTCAGAGGGGGAAGGGGGCGGGGAGAGAGAGAGAGACATCAATGATGAGAGAGGATCATTCATCAGCTGCCTCCTGCACGCCCCACACTGGGGATCGAGCTCACAACACAGGTATGTGCCCCTACTGCGAATCGAATAGTGATCTCATGGTTCATAAGTCAGTGCTCAACTTCTGAGTCACACCGGCCGGGCCATGCTATGGTTTTTATTCTATTATCAAGAGCCCTAGGGTTGGGGTGACTGGTATCCCTAACCCAACCCCTAATAGTGACACTGACAATACTAAACAAGAGCTATAGAAGAGCATGTTGGGAAAGGGTAGTCATAGAACGAGAGCAGAAAGGAATCTGAGTTGGATTATCTTCATTTTTACAAAGGAGAAAACCCATCCAGGGTCCTGCTGTGGATCAAATCTCAGATGTCTTTGTTCATTCAGTTCCATGTTCCTCTGGTACACCAAAAGGCAATATTAGCAGAGTAAAGAAAATATAAATACTGAGGTGCTACAACTTTGTGTGTCAATGATGTATATGAATGGACTTCTACAAACACAGGAAAATAATAAGGAATTTTTATAGACTTATAAGACTTCACCAAAAAAAAGCCAAAATATTCCCCAAAACAACAGTTTCATTTGGATGTGAAGGACTAATACAAATGGTATGATCACTATAAGAAACATCCTTCACGCCACCCCACCTTCAGGGTTGTGGCCCACAGAGTTTAAAGACAATGAGCTGGGTTAAATGGGAGTTGAAGCATAGCATTACTAGGGCTTGAGTGATGACTTGATTGGGAAGGGCAGGGCTACACAAGAAGGGAGAGTCAGTTCACTGGCTGGCAGGAGTGGGGGGGGGGAAGAGAGAGAAAGAGAGAGATCAATTTGTTGTTCCACTTATTTATGCATTCATTGGTTGCTTCTTGTATGTCCCCTGACTGGAGATGGAACCCACAATCTTGGTGTATTGGGGTGACACGCTAACCAACGGAGCTACCCAACCAGGACATACATTTTTAGTCAATTGACTTAAAGCAAAGGTATTTTTAAATAGCTCAATCTCCATTTTTACCCAGTTCCCTTCTGTTACTATACCTCAAGCCTTGAATCCTCTACGAATTGAAGACAAATGGGTGCTCTGTTTGATACTTACATGCCAACATAGCAGCTTATTATTTATATTAAGCAAGTCTATATATAACCGCTGTACTGCTCTTGAAATTTACATGGCATCTCACACAAACAAACAAGCAAATAAATACGCCCTTGCTGCATTGAGAGGTAAAAGGAGGTGCTTTTTATTTATTTATTTATTTTTAATTTAAATTTTTTATTGTTTGAAAGTATTACATAGTATTCTCCTTTTTCCCTGCCTTGACCTCTTCCCGGACACTCCCACCCAGCCAACACATGCCCTCCCCCGCTACTGTCTGTGCCCATTGGTTATGCTTATATGCATTCGTTGAAGTCCTCTGGTTGATCTCTTAGAAGGTGCTTTTTAAAGTTGGGCATGCACTTAGAGGAAGCAGCTGGAACAGGACACACTCATCATTCCTGCCGCTTTCTGCTCGGTGCTCTGTCCAGGTGAAGGGAAAGGGCCAAACAGACAGCATTCCTGCTTCTGCCAAATGGCTCTGGTCACCACATTGGCCTTGCCAAGCTTGGGCGGAGCCCTCCCCACAGAGTCTGCGGAGCTGAAAGCTGAATACAGAATACTTTTCTATGCCTCTTGCCTGGGGAGCAGGCTTGTCTGGCCCAGATCACACTTGAATAGATGAAAAGAATCCGTTTTGGCCTTGGCTAGAGGCCTGCCGTGGAGGCCACAAAGGCGCTTGCAGACGTAGGGGAGCAGAAGGGCCGCCGAGACAGAGGAGAGAAGACTTAGGAACCTGTGAGAAGAAATAAACAAATTCACGAGAACATTTCCAGCTGATGTAGATGATGAGTTATGCAAATGGCATGTGGAGAAATGAAAATTGCAAAGGAGCTATCAACGGCCTCCTTTCGCTTGCTGGAACCTGCCTCCCAGCCTCTTTAAAAAAAAAAAAATCTAGATAAAAAGAAAGTTATCAGCCCTAAAAGGTAGGACCCTGGGAGATGAGAAAATGCATTGTGAGCAAGAGAGATTTCTCCTGTGAAGCTTGCTCCGAGAATCTAAGAGTTTAACCCGAGTGGGAGAGATGGCTGTTCATGCATGATAATGATGTTGGGGAACCCAGCAGTGATTTTTATCAATGTGCTTTGTTTGGTGGCTAATTCACTCCATTTGTATAAAACCCATCCTTAGAATTGCTGGAAAGTCCAGTCCTTGCTCTCTTTCTGTCCTGGTTAGAACCAACGAAATGAGATTCTCACAAATGAGAAATGACAGTGCCCAATATGCCTGCCCTGAGAGCATTGTAGAACACAGGCCCAGGGCCCTAGCTGGTTTTGCTCAGTGGATAGCGCATCGGCCTGCAGTCCAAAGGTTCCCGGGTTCCATTCCGGGCAAGGGCACCTACCTCAGTTGCGGGCTCCTCCCTAGCCCAGTCCCTGGTCAGGGCATGTGCAGGAGGCAACCAATCAATGTGTTTCTCTCACATTGATGTTTCTCTCTGACTTTCCCTCTCTCTTCCACTCTCTCTAAAAATCAATGGAAAAATATCCTTGGGTGAGGATTTAAAAAAAAAAAAAAATACAGTCCCAGGAATGGTCCGGGAGTGCTCCTGCATCCTAACCCAGAATGGAACAAGGGAATGGGATAGGCAGACCTGAACTCCTAAACTCAGGAGGAAGCTTGATCTCCAGTTACCAGATGGAATTCTTTTCGCAATTTTCAAGTGGCAAGAAACAATGTTTTGGGAGAATGAGTAGACTCTCAGGACTATCTATCACGGGCTAGCAGGCGAAACCTCTTCTACATGCTCCCTCCAATTTATTCTCTCCCTATTTCCTGTGTGCCTGTTTCTGAATTTTGCTCTTGGATCGCAAAGTCCCCTGCACTCAGGCAGGGTAGTGTGGTGGAGTGTCTGGCACAGGGACCTGAATCCCTCTGTCAACACTGGGGATATATATTAAAACGCAGATTCCCTGGCCCTACCCCCAAAACCAGTGAGTCAGAATATCTGGGAGGAATGTGCCTATTTAATTATCTCAAGGTTGAGCAGAACGAGGGCTCTGAAGACACAAAGGCTGAACCTCAAGCCATGGTGTTGCCACC
Source organism: Murina feae (assembly GCA_004026665.1). NCBI lineage: Eukaryota > Metazoa > Chordata > Mammalia > Chiroptera > Vespertilionidae > Murina > Murina feae. The sequence continues at coordinate 32,311 of PVJC01010386.1, forward strand.
GGTTCCTGTGTGATCCTAGGCACATGATATCACCTCAGTTCTCTGGGATGCAAATATTCAATATTGTTGTTGCATCCGGCTGGCATGGCTCAGTGGCTGAGCATCCATCTATGAACCAGGAGGTCACGGTTCCATTCTTGGTCGGGGCCCATGTCTAGGTTGTGGGCTCGATCCCCAGTAGGGGACCGCTGATCAATGATTCTCTCTCCTCATTAATGTTTCTATCTCTCTCTCCCTCTCCCTTCCTCTCTGAAATCAATAAAAATACATTTAAAAAAATATTGTTATTGCGAGTATTAAGCACCATATTTTAGATTAATGCTCACAGTTTAGCATAGAGCAGAGTAAGCATTCCGCATAATGAGTGACAGTGTTTGCTGTCACCTCGATAAAACGTCTTCGAGATCAGAGCCTCCTGAGTGGCTGCAGATCCATGGCTTACCCTCACAGGACTGTCCCCTTCAGCCCCTCAGTAGCAGGCCGTCCCCACACTCAGTGAGCAAAGAAGAGCCAGCTGCCCTAAGCCCTTGCCCTGAGTATTTGCCCAGGACAGCCTTCCCATAGCATTTGCCCCCTCTGCTCCCTGCCTTGGTGTTCTTGTCTCTCTGTCCCCAGCTCTGTTCTCTGACCTCCGTATCTGCTGCTTTGCTCAACTGGGTGGCCTCTCCAGACGACCTTTGCTGACTCGTGATCCTTGCCTCTCTGGAATCCGCATGCTATCTTCATTTTAGCATGACTCACCATTCTCTGTAAAAGACTCCCCCATCCATTCTCTTTCCTGTGAATCTCCCAGGGGTGCCTCACACTCCTCAATCCCCCGTCAGAGGAAGGGAATCCAGACAAACCACACCTTCAACCCAAACTCTGTGAATAGACACAGAGCAGTAGGAAGCCATCGGAGTATTGAGTTAAAAATCCCAGCCGCCCGGACTGAGGACCTTTGCTCCTCACTCTACTTTATCAACGCCTCTGTATTTCCTTTTAAACTCCATGCCACCCCTCCCTTTGCCTTTCAAAATAGAAATACGGGCTTGTGCGGAGCCCTTTCAGGAAAGAAGGGGTGCTTAGGAGGAGTGTGTGAGAACAATCCAGCGGAAGGAGTTGGTGATTAACCACTCAAAACCTGAATTGCCAGGTACGGGGTGAGTGTGAGTGGGCGGCGATGGTTTCTCTCTCCCTCATTCTCTCTGCCTGAACTTCTCAGACTTGTGAAGTCTCAGCCACTGGGTGCTCTTCCCAAGACAGCACCTACTAGAAAAGCAACATGTCCATCACAGTTGTCCTTCCTTAACAGCTGAGTGACAAGACAAGCATAGGAAAGGAGCATGAAGTCATAACGTTCCCATAAAACACCAACTGGAAGCTCACTCATTCCTTTTCTTCAAATATATTTTTATTGATTTCAGAGAGGCAGGGAGGGGGGAGAGAGAGATAGAAACATCAATGATGAGAGAGAATCATTGATCAGCTGCCTCCTGCAACCCGAGCATGTGTCTTGACTGGGAATCGAACCGTGACCTCCTGGTTCATAGGTCGGTTGATGCTCAACCACTGAGCCATGCTGCCCGGGCCACTCTGATGCCTTCGTAATGGACAGAGTCAGAGAAGATTATTGTCGTTGGTGTTCAGGTGGGAGACTGGAGGAATGGAATCATTTGGTCATGTCCCCCAGGTTGCTCTGTGAGCCTCTGGTGAAAACAGAATTTTAGTAACAGCGGCAATTAGCACTTCTTAAATACCTGGCAGCCCTTGACATTGAGCCAATCTTGAGTCTCTGGGGATGGACTCCACTTCTCATGAGAAATAACTCTCTCTGCCTCTGTCTCTGTTTCTCTCTCTGTCTCTCTCACACACATAGGCACACACGGCTGCATAGACACAGGAACCTTCACTCTCCTTAGACTCTGCCTTTTACACACTAAGTGTATTTTGATAACACACCTCAGAGACACACTTATTGGCATGAACACAATCTGGTTACTATGTGAATGAAAACACATATTCAAAACACCAACTGTAAATGAATTTATTTTTTAAAATATATTTTTTATTGATTTCAGAGAGGAAGGGAGAGGGAGTGAGAGATAGAAGCATCCATGAAAGAGAATCATTGATCGGCTGCCTCCTGCAACCTGAGCATGCACCCTGATGAGGAATCAAACTGGGACCCTCTCCATGGGAAGAAGACTGCCCCTCACCTGAATGTGGAGCATGTTGCTTGGACGTAAAATAAAAACTGAGTCTCAATAAGGTTATTACAGTGACTATGCAGTAATGAAGATAGACTGTAAGATAAAAAGAATTAATATTTACAGAAAATAAAAAATAATATGTAAAAAACATGAGACTCAAATGAATATCTGGACCAGGTATTGAGGGAATTAAGACTGAACATGTTTCCTATAAGAAACTAAATTTAGGTAGTAATTAGTGCCAGCCAGCATACACTGTTTTTCCAACTGCTCAGGATTTTAGTCAATTATAAAAGTACTAGAGGCCCAGTGCATGAAATTCGTGCACTCAGGGTGGAGGTGGGGTGTCCCTCAGTCCAGCCTGTGCCCTCTCATAGTCCAGGAGCCCTTGGACATCCTTAGTGCTGCTGCAGAGGCAGGAGAGGCTCCCGCCACCACTGCTGTGCTCATCAGCCATGTATTGAGCATCTGCCCCCTGGTGGTCAGTGCACATCATAGCAACTAGTCATTCACCATTTGGTTGATTTACATATTAGCCTTTTATTATATAGGAATAACAGTTCTACGTGTGGATGTTGGAACTTTGCCGGTTTGAGCAGCCAAGGCCCAGGGCCAAGGTCGGAGTATAGCCCAGTCTTTGAGAACCTCCTCAGGACTTCCCCAGGAAAAAAAGGGGAAATATGTGTTGGACAGTGTTTAAGGAGCACCTCTCCTGGGGTTCTCACTCTGTAACTAAACAAAATCCTTAAGCCAAAGGGCTGAGGCCCTCAGCAGGGGAGTTTAGGTATCAGCTAGGAAGTGAAAAAAGACATTCAACTCTCAAAGGTCCATGGTGTGGACACACATTTAGCAACAAAGATGACCCTCCAGCCAGCACTAATGAAAGATATAGAAATATCCAGTGCAAGAAGAATAGGAAGTATGGTATGGACATACAGTCATATAAAAATGATGTAGGTAAATATTTACATGAAAAGTGAAAAAAATGTTAAGGGAAAAAGTAGATTGCACATATTATTTTCCATTTGATCCTGTTTCTGATAAAAATTATATATATATATATATATATATATATATAATTTTTATCAGAAATATTTTGGTACATGATATATATATATATCATGTACCAAAATATTGACTATCTCTGAATTATAAGATTATTGATTTTTCTGCTTTGCTGCCATTTCTAATTTTTTAACCATGAGCTTGTATTGTTTTAATCACCTTTATTCTTTTTTTTCCAAAGATAGAGCACTGCATAATGCCTCTGGATAAAAATAACATGTGTGTTTAAAATAAGCACAAAGGGCCATACTCCCTTCCATCTCCTACAGTAAGGAGAGATTCACGAGCAACTGAGGAATTCATCAATCATTCATGTCTCCTCTGCTGCAGGTGTCGAGTATAGGAATCCAGGCTAAATAAAGCTGTGCTGCATCCCGGTTCCTCCACAGAGAAGACAGGAAATTTCCACGGTGCCTGGCGACCAGGCAGAGTGTCCAATTGCATTTAGCTACTGTCATCTCATCCTGGACACGTGTAGGATGGCAGGGTACTCTCGCAGGTAGGACAGTCCTTGTTGCATCTCTCAGCTCACCTCATTAGGTTCCTGCTGTTGCTGGCCACTGGGATGGCCTCTGACCTTTTAAAATTAGTTACTGCCCTGGCTGGTGCGGCTCAGTAGGTTGGGCATTGATTGTCCTGTGCACCAAAAGGTTGCTGGTTTGCCCAAACTAGTTTGGCTCAGTGGATAAAGCGTTGGCCTGCGGACTGAAGGGTCCCAGGTTCAATTCTCGTCAAGGGCATGTACCTTGGTTGTGGGCCCATACCCAGCAGGGGGTGTGCAGGAAGCAGCTGATCAATGTTTTTCTCTTATTGATGTTTCTAGCTCTCTGTCCCTTTCCCTTCCTCTCTGTAAAAAAATCAAATATATATATATATATTTATATATTTATGTATTTATTTATTTAAAAAAAAAACGTTGCTGGTTGGAATTGTGGTCAGGGCACATGCCTGAGTTGCTGGCTCAATTCCCAGTAGGAGGCACTCAAGAGGCAGCCAATCAATGTTTTGCTCTCACATCCATGTTTCTCTCTCTCTCTCCCTCTCCCTTCCTCCCTCTACAAATCTATTTAAAATATTAAAAAGTAAAATAAAATTAGTTTCTGACACAGATTCCTGAAAGCATAGTCTGGGAAGTAAAAGTGATCTCTGGGAAACAGTGCCACCTCAGCCTGAAAACCCAGCTTAGAGGTTGCGTGCCAGCAGACACCAGTTTACGTAACAGCCGTCTTTGTTCCTCTAGCCGTGTGTGACCTTTCCACGGCTTCCTGCTGACACCATCCCCAACAGAAACATGCAATCTGTGCAGCCTGAGGAGCCGCGTGCCCTCCTGAGCCTTCTCGGAGAATAATAACAGCAGCTGCATGACTTTCACTTAATGTAAATACTTTATTGACTTTTGTATTTAATTTATGCATCTGTCCAGTGTTTGCACAGCTGTTTGATGTCTGTGTGAGCCCATAGGTTAGACTTTGTGGATCTATCTTAAACTCTAAGATGAGTGGGGGGGGGGGGGTCCCAGTTCACTTTCCTTTTCCCAGCTTCCAACATGGTAGTATATAGATGAGAACTTGAGAGGCAGCCATCTCCTTTAAAATCACTTTTCTCGTGCTGGCCGGGTTTGCTCAATGGTTAGAGCGTCGGCCCGAGAACTGAAGGGTCCTGGGTTTGATTCCTGGTGAAGGGCACGTACTTCGGGGGAAGGTTCTCTAGCTTCAATTGGGGCGTGTGTGCGCGAGGCAACCCATCGGTGTGTCTCTCTCGTATCCGTGTTTCTCTCTTTCTCTCTCTCTCCCCCTTCCACCTCCCTCCTTCCCACTCTCTCTAGAAATCAATGAAAAGATATCCTTGGGTGAGGATTTAAAAAAGAGATACTTTTCTGCCTTGGTGGAGAAAAGGGCCCAATTTTCTGATCTGCTGAGGGAACATGGGATGACTGACTCTGTTTCCCTCTTACAAGGACACCGTTATAGAATCGAGGTGACGTTGAGGAGGTTTTGTCTCTCCCAGAAAACTGCACCAGAGGATGTGGCCAGGGGCAGGATGTGAGACCCCGCATGGAAGCAGAGCTAGTTAAGTAGGGAATGGGTTGGGATGGAAGAATCGCTCTCTTATGGAGACTTACTTGCCCATCATAAAAGTGAGAAAGGACTGGGGATGGTTTGGCTAATACCAGACCTTAGCTTGAGTCACGGTGCCTGGACGTGTATTTGTTTCTGAGGCTGTCTTCCTGGGGGTGTGGGAAAAGCCAGCTGCACTGGGTACAGTAGTTCCTGGAGGCAGTGGTGGGATGCAGAGGCAAGCAGCCCCAGTCTTACCCTCTCCAGCAGAGAAGGAAAGAGAGTGGAGAGGGGATTTTATATTTGGTTGGGATTTCTCCTGCAATGTACAAATAACATCATTATTAAAAAATAAATAAATATATATATATTTGATTTCAGAGAGGAAGGGAGAGGGAGCTAGAGACAGAAACATCAATGATGAGAAAGAATCACAGATTGGCTGCCTTCTGCACGCCCCGCACTGGGGATCGAGCCTGCAGCCTGGGCATGTGCCCTGACCAGAATAGATCCGTGACCTCCTCCTGGTTCATAGCTTGACACTCAGCCCCTGAGCCATGCTGGCTGGGCCAGATAACATTATTCTTAAGTAACGTTTTTGTTCAGTTGTGTGTGACCTGGCCATCAACATAATGTATTTAAAAATAGGTAATAAGGATCAAGTACAGGTTGAATTTTACTCAGAATTTGAATCTCTCTGTGCCTCAGTTTCTCTCAGTAGTGCCTTAATCTTGTGGATAAAGCCTAAGGTTGACTTTTGAAAGGTGCTCCCCCCCACAAAGCATGAAAAACTGTGAGTTACCTAAATTATAACTTTCTATCCAATTAGGTGCTCTTTTTAAACATTTTATTGATTTTTTTTTTTGAGAGAGAGAGGAAGGGAGAAAGAGAGAAATAATAGGGTGAGAAATATCAGTAGGTTGCCTACCACATACACCCCGACCAGGGATCAAACCTGCAGCCTGGGCACCTTCCCTGACCAGGGGTCGAACCCACCACCTCTTGGTGTACGGGATGATGCTCTAACCTACTGAGCCACACAAGCCAGGGCAAGTCCTCTTCAACAAAGTAGTCTGTTACCATGAGTAATATGTTTACTGCTGCTTTTTGGTTAAAATCCTTCAAGAACTCAAGAGAAATACTTTGTAAATTAGGTCATGACTCAGGAAAGAACTGAACTGGTAAGTTTGTGCCTGTTATCAGCTCCACTGAAGACCGGCCTTTTATATCACTCTGAGGACTTGTAATACTGTTTGTTTTCAGCTGTTTGTTTTACATAAGAGAAAAAATCCAGTGGGGAACAGGGAAAAACTATTTTGGTAGAGGAGTTTTATTGTTTTTCTGATGTATGACGGCCCCCTCACCCCCAGTATTCCCAGGGACCATTCCCACTTAAAAGCTAAACACAAAACAACTTCCAAAGCCAAGCGCAAGTAACCGATGTTTAAAACGTAATAAAATGGCATATTGAATTATGGACTCCAGTTCTTCTCAAGTTGCCCAGGAAACCTAGCATCGACCGCATTAAGTTTCAGTAACATAGGTACATTCTCAGCCCGACCTGTAGCAGGAAAACACAGATATCTGAGAGCCTCCGAGATGCACTAAATTCTGGAAACGGGACGCCGCAAAAGATGGAATTGTGGGAGGGGAATGGCCGGCAGCACCCTGGGAAAGCAGCAGCCTGGGGTGGGATGACCTCTCTTTGATCTCTCGCTTTCCCAAGTCACTTTCCCAGGCACTTCCTCACACTGGTTTCAGTTCTTTAGATCTAATAAAAAGCCTCAGGGCTGGGAGCATCCCCAAGCAACTGAGCAGAGTGCTGATTCAGGCAGAGCTCTGAGCGGGGCAGAGCACTCACGGTTTACAGTGCAAGGTGTGTGCGCGTGTGTGTGTGTGTGTGAACAGGCGTGTATATAAATACACGTGTGTGTAAATGTGCATGTATATAAATGCATGTGTGAACATGTGTGTGTAAATGTGTGTGTGTAAATGAGCGTGTATGTAAATGAATGTGTGTAAATGCGTGTGTATGTAAATGAGCACATATATAAATGAATGTGTGTGCAAATGCGTGTGTAAGTGTGTGTAAATGAATGTGTATATAAATGCATGCGTGTGAACATGTGTGTGAATGCATGCGTGTAAATGAGCCTGTATATAAATGAATGTGTGTGCAAATGCACGTGTGTGTTTTCTCACGAAGAGTGGCAACATCTCAGCATTATCACACCCATCAATGAGAGATTTAGCTGCCTTTAAGTTACCTCGATTAAACACTCTTTTTTTTTTTTTTTGCTTAAACAACAGAAATGTATTTTCTCACAGTTGTGGAGTCCAGAAATCCAAGACAATGTGTCAGCAAGATTAGTCTCTTCGGAGGCTTCTCTCTCTGGCTTGCAAATGACCGACTTCTTCCTGTGCCTTTGCAGGACCTTCCCTTTGTGTACCAAGCATACATTTTAAGTAAAGTAGCAAGTGTGCTGAGGAAATACATGTTCAAAAAGTCCCCAAACCCTGGTTCCCTTCCAGACATCAAGGATCTTATATACAGAAATGTCGTTGTTGCCTCTGTAAATTCTTTCAGGAGCCTTCACATAATTTTGTCTGATAAGAGGTGGAATTAATACTTTATACAAAAACCTGCATTCCAGTGGTTGCCTTTCATTTCCTGGTTAAAGTGCACATCTGACTATAGAGGCCTGGTGCATGAAATTTGTGCATGGGAGGGGGGTGTCCCCTCAGCCCGGCCTGCACCCTCTCACAATCCAGAACCGCTGGCTCCTAACCACTCTCCTGCCTGCTGGCCAGATCCCCATAACTGCCCTCCCCCACCAGCCTGATCCCCCTAACTGCTCTCAGCTGCCAGCCTGATCACTCCTAACTGCCTCTGCCTTGGCCCCACCACCATGGCTCTGTCCAGAAGAATGTCTGTCTAATTAGCATATTACCCTTTTATTAGCATGGTTGCCAGTGTAGCCCTCAGATGGTGGGTGATTTGCCCCCACAACTGAGATGGCTTTGCTGCCTCAGACATTTTTTTCTGATCATGTTAGAAAGGCTGAGTGATTTTCATATATAATTAGTTGTATTTCAAATATATATTTATCTCTTCCTCATTTTCAAAATAGTAGACAAAAAAGTTTGGGAGCCCTAGCTGGTGCTCAGTGGTTAGAGCAACAGCCTACGGATGCTCTCCCAGATTTGATTCTGGTCAAGGACACATACCTCGGTTGTAGGCTCCATCTCCAGCAATCAATCTGTCTTTGTCACATCAGTGATTCACTTTCTCTCTGTCTTTCTCCCTCTATTCCATTTTCTCTAAAAAAAAAATGTCAATGAGAAAAATATGCTTGGGTGAGAATTAAAAAAAAAAAACAACTTAAAAAATAAAGAACTTTGGTGGGGGGCAGGGGCGGGCTAGATGGGGTCAATAAAACAAAGTTTGGGAAACTTAAGTATTTTAATTTCCAAATGTCCTTTCTTCTAAAGCTCTTTCATGATAATTAAGTGATTTTACTTTTATGATATTCGTTAAAGAACAAAGAAGGCAGGCCCATTTTACAGATGGAAACACAGCTGCGCTCCTTAGCTTGTTCAAGGTTACATAGTGGGGCAAGACAAGAAAGGAAAGGGACCAGTGACAGCCCCTACACTTTACCACCTTCTTTCCAACACGGCGATCGCTTCCTTTGGGAACCAGAGGCACTTCATGTAATTTGGCTTTAACGTTGTGTATCTTTAACTTTTACACAATCAAAACCTAATTGCAAGGCTAGTCTATGATTTTGCCTCAGAGGCATTACATTACTCATTTAATACGTACTCTCCTCTGCTGAATCTTGGTCTTTTCTTAGGGTTTTCAGTATAATTTGTTTTGATTTGCCGTGAATTACAAGTGATATAATTTTATAATTTGCAGTTGTCCCCGGTTGTAATAAGTATAAAGAAGACACATCCATAGCAATAAGCAAGCCTAGAGATTCTGTTCGCTGACGGTACTATTTATTCATTTGTTTGGCAATGTGGATACAATGGCCCATACACCAAGTCCCTGCCCTCATGCAGGTTTTGTTTTAGCAAGAGAGGCAAATAACAGATAATATTGACAGACACAATCATGTAGTGGTAAAGACTGTTTAAAAAAAAAAAGCAGGGTAAGGGAACAGAGACAAAATTCTTTTAGTAGTTGAAAAGGCTCACTACAAGCCAGGAAGAAGTGTCCCTTGCTGGTATAAGGAACAGCTGGAGGCTGGCCTTCATAGCTGGAACAGAGAGCGTTAAGAGGTAAAGGCTGGCCCGGCTGGCGTAGCTCAGTGGTTGAGTGTTGACCTATGAACCAGAAGACCACGTTTCAATTCCCAGCCAGGGCACATGCCTGGGTTGTAGGCTTGACCCCCAGTGTGGGGTGTGTAGGAGGCAGCCAATCAATGATTCTCTCTCACCATTGATGTTTCTATCTCCCTCTCCCTTCTTCTCTGTAATCAATTAAAAAAAAATTTTTTTAAAGAAAAATAAAAGAGCTAATAGCTGGAGAGGGGACTGGGGGCCAAAGGGCTTGCATGGCTGGGGAAAGGACTTTGGATTTTAATGTAGTGTGATTAGCAGCATAGATCACTGGAGAGTTTTGAGTGAGGAGAATGACATTACCTTACGAAAGTTTTAAAAGAAATTCTCTGGTTGCTGAGTTGAGACCGTGGAGGGTAAAGAATGAAAGCAAGGGAACTAGTTTGTCACCCAGGAGGGAGATCATGAGGGAAGGGGGCGGGGAGGAAGGGGACGAATGCAGGTGTATGTATTAGCAGTGAAGAGGGAGGAAAGAGATTAGATTCAGTATATGTTTTGAAGGTAGAACTGGAAGGATTGGCTGCTACAATGAATGTGGTGTTTGGGAGAAAGGGATGCCTTTGTTCTGAGATGGGCAGACTTGCAGGAAGCAGCGATGGGTTTTGTTTTTAATGTGGAAAATCACGAGTTCAGTTGTGGACACTCTGAGTCTGAGATATCCAAGTGGAGATGTCATATAGGCAGCTGGATATTTGAGCCTGGAGTGCCGGGGAGAGGGCAAGGTTAAAGATATACATCAGTGAATGGAGGCTATTTACAGACAAGGGCTGCTGGGGACTGCCCTGGGAGGGAGAGTAGAAAGAGAATGGGAAAGGCTGAAGGCCAGAACCCGGGGGCAGTCAACATTTAGAATTCTGGAAGAGGTGAAGGACCTCTGCTAGTGGGGGAAGTAGAAAAGGAGCTACTGTCTGAACCATTCAGGGGCAGACATGTGATGACTACAGCTGGTGTTAAGCTTTAAGAACTGAAAAAAATTATTTGTGGGAGAACAAGCAAAAGTTCTAACCTACCATGATAGAGAGTAATGAACTGAAATGTGACCAGGAGAGGAAAGACGATGGGAAAAATGACTAAATGACCATTTCAGATCCCAAAGGGATTTGTCCCATACAAATAGGGAATAGGACTGCTGACTACTTCCTAAAGTGTTGCTCAATAGTAGTTTTGTTGCAAAGGGTTCCGTGTTTTGAGAGGCTACTCCATGGGCATCCATATTAGCTAGGATAGGGGTGGGGAACGTCCGGCCCTGGGGCCGTAGAAGGCCCAATAAATAATTTGGTCTGGCCCTGCCAAGGCATTAGGGGTGAGTTAATTAAATGTTTGACCGAACATAGCAGGTTCATTTTTAAGTTGATCATTTTGTACGGCCTGAGAATGATGTTATAAATATCCAAATAGCCCTTGGCAGAAAAAAAATGCTCCCCACCCCTGAGCTAGGAGAATGCTACACACAGACAACACGCCTTTTCGAAATGTATTTTGTTGTTCTGTTTTATGGGGACACAATATAGCACTGCCCCTTTGGGCAGGAAAACAAAATAATAAACAAGGCTATGTCAAATGTCACTTTGGGAAAATTCTCTATTAACCTGCTTTCAGCAGCTCCTTTTTCTCAAGCCAGCTGTTGAGCCTTCAATCTGGGGATGAGAATAAGCTTGTTCTCTGTCCCTTGCTCAGTTCCCAGGCTCTCTCTCAAAGTCAAGGTTAGGGAAGTGTGCTGCAATCCTCCGTGTGGCTCCTGTTCATGCTGGCTCTACTTGTCTGCACCATGACGCTGCTCAGTGCCCGGAGGGGACTGCAGTGCCACCGATCCAAGGTGCCAGGAGCGAGCCCAGATGCTACCAGCAGAAGATGCAGTGGCAAGGCCTAGAGAGGAGGCCAGGCCGAGGCCCCCAGCACCGAGAGAGAGAGAGAGAGAGAGAGAGAGAGAGAGAGAGAGAGAGAGAGAGAGAGAGA
>PVJC01010387.1:0-43817 GCA_004026665.1 Murina feae
CAGGCCAGGAAGTGAGAGAGTGTGGGGGTGGGGGGTGGGGGTGGGGGGGTGTGAGTGTGAGTAGCTGAGTCGTTCAGTAGGCCCAGAGTGGCGGTGGATCAAGAGCGATATTTGCTTTTGCTTTTTCCTTTTTACGAGAACAGGAAGATGTTTCTAAGCTTAGCAGAATGACCTAGAGAAGAGGGACAAGGAAGACGAGAAAGGAAGGTGAACGCCTATGGTTTGAGGAGATAGGGGCCAGCGCGTCCTGGATTGGCTTTTTAAAAATTACCCTTGTAAAGAAATAATGTATGGTAATATAGAGAATCGTTGTATGCCCTTCATCCCAGATTCACTTAATATTAACATTTTACCCCATTTGCCTTCTCATTTGCACTTTCTACCGTCTCTTGCTTCACTGTCCATAACTACACTTAATGATATCATAAATTTATATTGATACTATATTATTATCAAATTTCTTGTCTCTATTCCATTGTCACTTTATTATTATTATTTTGCCTTTAAAAATTTTAAAAAAATTATTTCAGAGAGGAAGGCAGAAGGAGAGGGAGAGGGAGAGAGAGATAGAAACATCAACGATGAGAGAATCCTTGACCGGCTGCCTCCTGCACGCCCCCTACCGGGGATCAAGCCCACAACCTGGGCCTGTGCCCTGACCAGGAATCAGACTGGCAGCCTCTGGGTGCACAGGGTGATGCGCAACGGATTGCGCCACACTGCCCAGGGCTCCTTGTAACTTCGGGCTGAAGGCTTCGCTACATTTCTTTTCCTTGGGTTTCTATGTCAATATTCTGTCATCTGGTCATTTCCCATGTTTTTATTTTATTTTTTTATTTCTGCATTGCTAAGGTTTTGCTCCTTTAGGAGTCCCCTGATAGCCAGTGAGCGATTCTGTCTGTCTGGATGAAAGCCTCCTGCCCGCATTGTACACACGCATTGTATATATATAGCGTTTCTCCATTTGTGGCTTTTCTGATGCAGCAGGTTTGACTGTTGCTGAAGGCCCTCTCACATCGGCGTCCTCACAGACTTTCTTTCTTATGTATAATCTCTGAGTCCAAATTCTTTCCTTCACCAGTCCCTCGATGTACAGAGAGGTGTCGTGAGTTCTGACGTAAAGGTTGACTTCTAGCAGAACTTTTCCCACATTCAGTATCATAAGCCCCCCCCCCTCTCTAATATGTATGAACTCATGTTTAGTAAGATATGACTTCATAAAAAGGGTTTTTCATGTGGGTTAACATCCATAGGGTTTCTTTCCCGTGTGAGTAATTTTATATACAATAAAGAGTCAATTCTGGCAGAAGGTTTTTCTCACCTTCTTCCCTGATGTAAAGTGAGGACCGATTTGTGGGGAAAGGATGCTCCAAGTATCCATCGTTAGCCGCCCGCGCCCCCCCTCCTACCCCGGGGTTTCTTTCTTACTGATGTTTGAGAGATTTGGCTTGTGGCTGAAAAATATGTTCATGAAATTTACAAAATATTCTCTCCTTTATGGGGCCTCTAATTATTGAATTTTTACTTCTTGTAGAAATACTTCTCACATTTGTTGCAGGGACAGAGCTTCCTTTTGCTATGAATTCTGGTATTCATGTGGTCCGTCCCATGCCTGGGTTCTCTCAGATATATTGGAGGCTATTTTATTATGGAATATTTCCTCCAATTCATTACGGCCTAAGGATTGCTTCAGAACTGGGATTGTTTTTATGCTGAAAGCAGTCTTCTCTCGGAGGGCTTTCTGACTTGGATGATGTTCACTCCCGCTCCCGCCCCTGCTCCTGTGTGCATTCCCTTGCATTTCATATCCAAGATATTACATCTGCTCTCACACCCACTTCTCAATCAAATCACTAGGATGCTTCCCTTCATAGCATCTTTTCCTAATAATTTCAAAATATATTCCAAAAGGTTTCAATGTAAATTAGTCATCTGAGAAACTCGGGAAGATCGGGTTAGAGAGATGAGATTAAAACGTAGGTGCGTAATACCTTGCTTAGAAATTACCATGAAGGACTCTCCTTAGTCTGCAAGCTGCCAGTCTTCCCCCTTCCTCTTCTGGCCTTGATATCCATGTCGTTACCTTTCTCAAAGCACCGCTTTCTTCATGATGTAAGGGAATAGACTTGCAGCCGGGATGCTGTCCAACTGGCTTCAATTCACATTCACTGGAAAGGGGAGACTCAGGACCACAAACATCCAAGAGAACGAGTAAAACAGCCGCCCCAGCAGGAAATCAGTGCTGAACTGATGACTGCAAACATTTTCTCTATCAGAACTTCCAGTACCCAGCCAATTTCAGGCCACCAGCTCCCTCTCAGTGACGTCAGTCATATTTATGTTCTTTTTCTTGCAGAAAGAGGGTTTATGCACAAATTTAATGTTTTATTTTTTTGCAAATATATCATTTCTCTCAATATTTTGATCTTGAAGAAGAACTGAAATGTTGGCCTTGGCTTTCTGGGAGCCATTTTTTCAGATAATCAACTTTCCAGAATTGTCTGGGTAGCTGTGACGTGGGGATTCTCCCGCTAGCAGCAGCTTTTCTTACATCCAGACAGGGTTGGGCGGAGTCTGCACATGCCACCTCCAGGATTCTCTGTGCAGTGCCCCGTTGCTGCCCAGCCCTCCTGGGTGAGGTCCAGACCCACATCTTGGACTGACCCTGACTCGGCAGGGATTTGACGATGGACACACTTCACACACGACCTACACCTGGGTGCCCAGATCCAGCTTCCCAAGAGCTTCCGGTCTCTCTGTAAGTCCGTCATTTCTGTAGAGGTTCCTTGTGAAAATCAACAGTGGAAAGTTAAGTTAAAGCTATTAGAAATGAGAGTAGAATGTCTCAAGGAAAGTCACTCTGGAAGAATCCGAGGGCAGCCAGAATGGGGAGCAAAAAGGTGCTAATACCATTTTTCAAGCTTTTAACATAACAAGCAAGCGTCAGCAAAAACTGTTCAAGTGCCAGGAACTAGGGATTAAATTAGTGGGAGAAAAAATCAAGGCACTTATTTAAGGAAGCTGCAGATTGCTGTTGGGGTTGGATCCCGTATTCACTATTGCTGCCTCTTTTATAGTATTTTATTTCATTACAACCCTTGTTCTCTAAGTACAGAGGATAGAAAAGTTTGCAACTGGAAGAAACCTAAAAATCTGTCATTGTGAAAATGAGGAAACTGGGCTCCAGAGAGAAATAAAATATCTTAATCCTGACATTTGATGGTTCTTTATTTGTTTACAAATACTTTTACGTGTTTATTATTATTATAGACGAATTCATGCACTAGTGGGGTCCTTCGGCCTGGCCTGCGGATTGTGCTGAAACCCTCTCTCCGACATCCCCCAAGGGGTCCCGGATTGCATGAGGGCGCAGGCCAGGCTGAGGGACCACACCAGTGCATGATGGAGGCTGGGGAGGGACGCATGAGGTTGGCCAGCCAGGGAGGAGCTGTGGGAGGGCTCTAGGGCATGCCTGCCCATCTCACTCAGTCCTGATCAGTCAGACCCCAGCAGCAAGCTAACCTGATCGGAGCGTCTGCCCCCTGGTGGTCCATGCACGTCATAGCGACTAGTCGACCAGTTGACTGCCCCCTGGTGATCAGTGCATGTCATAGTGAGCGGTTGAGTGGTCTTAGCATATCATTAGCATATGATGCTTTGATTCGTTGAATGGCAGACTGGACAACTGGACACTTCGCATATTAGGCTTTTATTATATAGGATTATATAGGATACTAGAGGCCCGGTGCACAAAAATTTGTGCACTTGGGGTGGGGGAGGGGTCCCTCAGCCCGGTCTATGCCCTCTCGCAGTCTGGGACCCCTCGGGGAATGTCCATCTGCTGGCATACCTGGCCAGCTTGGGTGAGGGGCTGATGGCTGTTTGCAGGCTTGCCAAGCCCCCAAGTGGGGACCCTCACCCTATGGGAGTATGGCCAGCCTGTATGAGGGGCTGAGGGCCATTTTCAGGCTGCCCACAGTCCCTTCAGGTTTCGGGTCCCTACTGGGGTGCCTGGCTGGAAGCAGGTATCTGGGATATATTTAACTTCTATAATTGAAACTTTGTTGCCTTGGTCCTGCACTCCAAGCCTGGGTTGCCTCTGGCAACCCAAGGTCCCAGCCCAGCAGTATCTAGGGTTTATTTTCTATAATTGAAACTTTGTACCCTTGAGTAGAGCTCAAGGCCCACAGGGCCCTGGCTTCCTCCATTGCCTGGGGCAACTCCAGCTCCATGGCTGCCACCATCTTAGTTGAGTTAATTTGCATATTTGCTCCTGATTGGTTGGTGGGTGTGGCTTGTGGGCATGGCTTGTGGGTGTAACAGAGTAACGGTTAATTTGCATATTACTCTTTTATTAGATTAGATTATACCTCCAATTGCTAATGCCTACCACTGTGATAAGCACTATTCATGGATTGTTAAATTTGAGGCAACGGTATGATACGGGAATTATCCGATTTTATAAGTTTAAAACCCCCAAAGCTTAGAGAGGTTGAGTAATTTTCCCAGGGTGGCCCAGTTGGCTAGTAGCTTAGACCAGTGGTCTGATCTCCAAGTTGACCCTCACAACCAGTCAGCCACCCGTTCCCTTGCTTTTAATAGTGCCACGAGTCATTATTAGTCATCGTGGCAGAGTTGAGGCCAGTGTCCATTCCCTTAGAAACGTAATGAGTTGAAGTCAGGAGTGGTCAGAATGCAAAAGGTAAGTTCTGTGTAGTAGGTAGATGGTGATGTCTGATTTGGTTCTGAGCTACCCAATGCACACAGAGCAAATAGGGAATCACAACCATGTGTAGTGGTCCATACAATAGAAACTCTTCTCTAGAGGAACATTGTTTTCCATGATGTGGGAGATTTCTTCTGTGATGTGTCATGATGGAGAGAGACTGACGAGTGGAGTCCACAAAAACGGTTCAATACATGAATTAGTGAATTTTGTATGCCAGTTTCTTAAAATTTCTTCAGTGTAGTAGGCCAGGGGTCTAACATCAGACATGTCTGGGTAGTTCCATGAAGGACAAAGACCATGTATGACCTCAGATGACTTGACATTATTGTGGGATACACTGTACAGCATTTTGTATGAATAGGAACTGCCGAGAACCACATGAACGTTGCCCCACGGAATCCTCCCACAGCTGTCTCTGTGTTAGCCCAGATCCATATAAAGTATGCCTTGAGGGAAAAGGCAGAACAAAGTACACCCGAATTTTGTCTTATCTGGGTGATTAGATTGAGGTTTTTGTTTCTTCCCCCCTTTCTGTTTCCTTACATTATTACCCTTTTAGAGCAATGAACTTCTTTTGCTTTCCTGCTTAAAAAAGAAAAAGCTTTCTAGGAACTTTTAACCTTTAACTTTGAATGATGGCAAAATCAAAGAGATTGATTTATCATAAAGGTGATTATGGACTGTTTGACTCAGTCATGCTATCCGGTGTCAGTTCGATTGAAAGGTAATTTGTGGGTGCTGGGGTTAATGGCCAGTTGGCTTGTGTGCTTTTATTTATTATTATCCTGTCTGACTTGTTTTGAACCAGACAGTTGACTATTAAATATATTCTTGGTCTACATTTAAATTTCCATTTTCTAGTCTTTTAAGTTCTATGTAAACATCTAAGGCCATGCTATATCCAGTCTAACTAGGTTTTGTTTGTTTGACTTAAGATGTCAAGTAACTTCTTAGTTCTTTTCTATAATCAGGAAACTGCATATGCATTAAGGTTTCCTTTTCTTGAAACTGTAATCCTAGGACCATTTTGTGGTATCACCAGATATTCACTCCTAAATTAGTTTATTCACCATTTAGAGATGTTAAGTGTCATTGTTGGGATAGAAAAAAAATTAGGTGACATAGACATGACCTAAAGTAAGGTGACCAGATGTCCCACTTTTGGTGGGACAGTCCTGATTTTTAACAATTTCTCTCGCGACTTTTTTAAAAAGTCCCGATTACTCTTTGTAATATTTTAAGTAATAATAAAAAAAGAGAGAGAAAGAAAAAGAAAGAAACCCCCCCCACCTCACCCCCAGTCAATGGTGTACCGCTTTAAATCTGGTCACCTTAACCTAAAGACATTTAAAAAAGATAAAATACAGGGTAGGGTGGATGAAAGAAGTATGGTCACTTCATTTATGGCCAGGTGTCACATGAATACTATGGACAAGAAGGCCTCTAAGGATATAGAGGAAGGCCACACTCACTGCACAGGTGTGGGCAGGAGCTGGATGTGGAGGGATGGGTGGGATTGGAAAGGTGGAGAAGCAAAGAAGAGAACATAGTAAGTAAATGAATACAGTGCCCATACTAGCTGGGAGCTTGCCCGCCAGCTCCTGGCGCTCTCTCTGTGCCTGCTTGCACCAGAGTGGATGTGGAACTTGGCATGAATTTAAGACGTATCCCACACACTCCACTCTTGTAAAAATCACATAGACTTTGTGGAAGTATTTTGTTAATGATACAGAGCAAGGGGCTTTATCCCTCACTCTCCACAGCTGGCAATGGCAAAGGCTAGGGTAGCTTTGCTCCTCTGTGGGGGTTCTTTATACCAACCTCCCCTGCGGAGTTTCTCAGAGGGCCTCTTTCTTCACAGTGTCTAACTCAGTAGCTGAAATTTTTTCTCTCAGATCCCTGTTCCTCATTTTATAATACCCCACTTCTCTGCCCCCCCATCAGATCTACATACCCAGAGCTATTGGCTGTCATCTATATATATAAACCAGGGGCTCGGTGCACAAAAATTTGTGCACTCGGGGTGTCCCTCAGCCCGGCCTGTGCCCTCTCGCAGTCTGGGACCCCTTTGGGGATGTCCACCTGCTGGCATGCCCGGCCAGCCTGGGTGAGGGGCTGATGGCTGTTTGCAGGCTGGCCAAGCCCCCCAGTGTGGACCCTCACCCCATTGGGGTGTGGCCAGCCTGGTTGAGGGTCTGGGGGCTGTTTTCAGGCTGCCCACAGTCCCTTCAGGTTTTGGATCCCTACTGGGGTGCCTGGGAAGCCTGGATGAGGGGCTGAGGGCCGTTTTCAGGCTGCCCACAGCTCCCATTGACCCAATGTCCCAGCAAGGCTGGCTGGAAGCAGGTTTCTGGGGTTTATCTTCTATAATTGAAACACTGTTGCTTTAAGCCCAGGCCTAGGCAGATAACGAAGCCTCCTGTTGGCTTCAGCTCCATGGCTTCTATACTTGAAAGAATATTGCCATAGTTTGAGGCCTAGCCGACCTAGGCAGGCAGTTTCCTCCATCACTGGTGCAATGGAAGCCTCCTGTTTGTTTTAGCTCTGTGGCTTCTATAATTGCAACTACGTTGCCTGGAGCAGAGAGAGGCCCAGCCAGCCTACGCAGTCATTTTACTCCTGATGCAACGGAAGCCGCCTGTTTACTCTAGCTCCGTGACTGCTGGCCTCCATCTTGGCTGGGTTAATGTGCATACAGCTGCTCTGATTGGCTGGTGGGCATGGCTTAGGCATCCCAAAGAAATGGTCAATTTTAAATATTACTCTTTTATTAGATTAGAAGCCTGATATGCAGTGTCCCCTCCAGAATTCGACTGACCAGTAGTTTGATTGTTTCCTATGACGTGTGCTGACCACCAGGGGTGGTGAGGAACAAAGGGAGGCCCCGGCTGGCAGCCAGCAGCCGCTAGGGACCCTACCTGTGCGCAAATTTCATGCACTGGGCACCTAGTACTGTTAATGAGTCCTACCGGAAACATTGGAATCCACCCTCTTGGAATATTTTTACCTCCTGCCCCATCGAGGAGTAGGCTGCACTGATGGAAGTTGAGAGTTGGGAAAGGGTTAAGGATCAGTTTGCCTATAAGGAATCATGAAGCCTCAAATTCCAGAATAAGGTATCAGAACTTTGCAATATTAACACCAAGGAACCTTTGAAGGCCTATGGGCAGGAGATGCACATAATAAAGGAGATAATGAGTCATGTCCACATTTGATTGAAATAAAGTTTTAATTGGTTCAGGTTTCTTTAGTCTACTGTAACCTGTTTTACCCTTCCTTGTCAATTTCCTCCCCAAGATATATAAAATTTGATTTCTTCCATTAAGGATGATTCTTTTCTCTTTATTCTCTTACTCTTTCTTATACAAGAAATATTATTTCTCTGAATTTTCTTGCCCATCTTACTGTGACACCACATCATGGATGCCACTTTCACCTTCTGTCCTTACTATATTTTTATGTGCACACATTTTATCCTTTTTTTTTTCTCTTCGTGGCCTCTAGAAGTCATAATCTGAATTTTATTTCTCAAACTAGAGAAGGCTTGCATTATACCTTTTAAAAGATAAGCCTTTTAAACTCTCAGTTTCAGGCATTTTCAATCTCTAGGAAAATTAATATGTGGCATAATGAATGCAAACCCTCCCTTTTCTACTAAATCTAGGGTCAGACTTACAGTCTTAAGCAATTTGGCATTTTTATTGTTTTCTCCTTCACTCCCCAGGTTTATTGCAGTTTCTAATTTAAGCTCCTGTGATGGCCAAACCTAGACCTGTGCTTCATTTTCCACAGGATTTCTTTGTGTGCATGGACCCTGAAGCTTATACCTGAGAACCACAAAAAATATCTATAAGTAATGAAACTTTCAAGGATAGTATTTATATATTTTTATTGGACTTTTTGAATATACCCACCTTGTAATGAAATATGATTACCTTCCTAGGAAATTGCTTGGAAGCAAAAACAAAATAAAACAAAAGATAACATTTCCTAGTTTGTCTCTTTATATGACATTAGAGGCCTGGTGCATGAAATTCATGGACTTTGGGGGAGTTCCTCAGCCCAGCCTGTACCTTCTCACAGTCTGGGAGCCATTGGAGGATGTCTGACAGACATTCTTAGCGCTGCTGTGGAGACAGGAGTGGCTCCTGCCACCACCATTGCACTCTCCAGCTGAGAGCTCAGTTCAGGGCTTCTAGCTGAGTGGCACTCCCCCTGTGGGAGTGCACTGACCACCAGGGGGCAGCTCCTGCATTGAGCATCTGCCCCCTGGTGGTCAGTGCACATCATAGCAACTGGTCATTCTGCAGTTCAGTCGATTTGCATATTAGCCTTTTATTATATAGGATATCTATAGCATATGCATTAAGTAGTTTGAAGAGTAAAATATACGTATATTCATTATAGAGCATGAAAAGGTTCCATTTTGCCAAGAGTGGTTTAAATTACTGATTGATTTGAGAGTGAAATATCGATTTGTTGTTCCATTTATTTATGCATTCGTTGGTTGTTTTTTGTAAGTGCCCTGATCAAACCCACAACCTTGGTGTATCTGGATGATGCTCTAACCAACGAGCTACCCTACCAGGGCCACCGAAAGTGGTTTATAAACTGGAAGGGAATGTTTCCAGTGGTGTGGAAAGAGCAGAGAATAGCAGAGTCTAGCAGGATTTTTAAAGATCATTGGTCCAGTGGTTTCTAAGGCATAATCCTCAGCCCTGGCTCCTGTGGGGGTACTCCTGGGAGCACTGCTGGCCAGGAAATAGTGGGGAGACCACCTCACTCCAAACCAAATAGCTCTGTTTTCATCCCCTCTACACATTATACACATTAGGTTTCCAACAGCTTAAAAGAAACAAGTATGCAAACTACTGATAGAACCCAACTGCCAGGCGATTTCTGAACACCTTCTGTAGACAAATTAATACCAAACTCAGATAAACGCATTGTTCTGTGTGGTCCCTGACATTTTTGTGATCCTCATCCTCCTATATAATAAAAGGCTAACATGCAAATCGACCGACCAGCAGGGCAGATGCTCAATGCAGGAGCTGCCCTCTGGTGGTCAGTGCACTCCCACAGGGGGAGCGCTGCTCAGCCAGAAGCCGTGGCAAGCGCAGCGGCAGTGGTGGGAGCCTAAGGACATCCCCCCGAGGGACTCCTGGACTGCTGGAGGGCACAGGCCAGGCTGAAGACCCCCCCCTCTGTCCTCCCCCACACAAATCTCATGCACCGGGCCTCTAGTGTAACTGTAATAAAGTGTGTTTAGCTAACTGTGATGAGTGAACAGTATGCATGGAGGACCCAGTATTGTGTTTGAAACATACTGTTTCCCTCCAGGAGTGGCCACAGGTAATGCATGTCTCATTGGCGATGAAATCCAATGGCAGTAGAATCACTGAAAGTGAGGTGAAGTGGTAATTTTAGGTTTGACTGTTGGAACAGCAGGTGGAGCTAGTGGGAAGACCTCTATTTCTAGGCCATTTGAAGAGCAGCAAGATGCACAAAACTTACCTTCATGTGTTTGCACTTCAGAGCTGCAGGCAGGAATGGCAGACGGTCCTGCATTGGCTTTGAAAGTGATCGCAGCACTGCAGTGTGAGAGCAAGCTCTTTAGAGAAGGGGCTTGCATTTCCACATGGGTTGCATTGGAAGTTCAAAATAAGTTAAGGGCATGTGGGGTATCTTCCTATTATTTTGTTTACTTATTCAACAAACATCAATGAACGCCTATGTGCCAGGTATTGGGATAGGCACTGGGGATAAAATTTTAGACAGTAAACAGTGCTTTCCCTCAGCACGTCTCAGGCAAACTATTATTGGCCAAATAATAACCACAGGATGCAACGGAGTCTATGAATTTTTTTTTTAATTTTCCTCTTGTGATGAGAACTTTTAAAAAATATATATTTTTTTATTGATTTTTGAGAGGAAGGGAGAGGGAGGGAAAGATAGAAACTTCACTGATTGGCTGTCTCCTGCATGCCCCCCACTGGGGATCGAACCTGGGACCCTTGAGTCCACAGGCCAACGCTCTATCCACTTAGCCAAATCAGCCAGGGCATGACAACTAGTATGTTCTTGCTGTTGAGAGAGACACTGATGTGACAGACAACATCAGTGTGAAAGAGAAATACCAATTGGTTGCTTCCTGAACTTGCCCCGACTGGGGATTGAACCCTCCACCTGGGAATGTGCCCTGACGAGGAATCGAACCCGCCACCTTTTGGTGTATGGGATGATTCTCCAACCAACTGAGCCACCTGACCAGGGCTGGTTGTGACCGTGTTATAAATAGAGGGCTGTTGGGTCACAGGAGAGGGACTCAGTCGAAAGAAATCAGGGTAGTCTTCAAAGAGGAGGCCAAGCCCTCATTGCATCTGGAGGGAGCTGTAAACATTCACTGGGAGAAAAGTGGAACGTGCCTTCCGGGCAGGACGTCCAACACGCGCACAGGTATGGAGGCGTGTGTGAAAGAGCCGACTGTCTTGGGGAAGCATCGGGAAATCTGCTGGGGAGGCTAGCAAGGGAGACGGAAGCCAGACTGTGAAGGGACTCCTAAATTATGCCAAGGTCGTCGAGTACATTATTCAAGAATTCCAGCTAATCTAGACGCTATTTAATTGATTAGCTTTCGGTGTTGGTGAAACTAGTTATGGATGTGGTCCTGCGGGACCATGGCATGATGACTTCAGTTTTAAATACATTCTCTGCTCACAAGGGTGAATGGGTGAGAATGAAGCTGCATCCCGACATACCCTAACTACTATGGGGGGAAATGCTGCATGTGCTAATTCCATGCAATGCGTAAGTGTGAGCACACCCCA
The DNA here is from genome assembly GCA_004026665.1 of Murina feae. Lineage (NCBI taxonomy): Eukaryota > Metazoa > Chordata > Mammalia > Chiroptera > Vespertilionidae > Murina > Murina feae. Next base: position 11,557 of record PVJC01010387.1, read on the forward strand.
GGCACTGTGGTAGGTGCTGGGAGACAGGCCTTGTTGCCTAGAGCATATCCAGCTGCCTCTTCGACTTTTGCTCTTGGTTCTCTCCAATGCATCGAACACTTAAGTCCAGATCACAAGTCTCATCTCAACCCAAATCCTGCTGTTTCCCAAGTCTTCCTCGGTTCTTTAAAGGACTCTTCTTGACATTTCCCGCTTTCTCACCTGCCTCATCTAACCCTTCATCTGTCGTGAAACACCTTCCTCTCCTCCACGCCCACTGCCAACATCCTAGCAACCACGTCTCTTGCCAACAGGCGCCTAATGGGTCTCCCTTTCTACCGCTCACCTTCTCCCAGTTCTTTTCGAGGTAATAGCAAGGAAGATCTTTAAAACATCTAAATCAGATCATGCCACGTCCCAGTTCAAACCTTTTATTTTTTATTGACTTCCTTTTGCAACTTAAATGAAAACCAAACGACTTCCTGTGGTCCACAAAGGCCTGCCCACCCCACCAACCCCATCCTGTCCTGCTCTCTCACTCGCTGCATCCCAACCGCAGCAGCCTTCTCCCATTTCCCCACTTCTCCCCTCCACGGCCTTGGCACCTGCTGTTCCCGCTGCCTGGAATGCTCTTCTTCCCGTCCGTTAGCCGCTTGGTGTTTGATCATTTAGGCTTAAATATTACCTGCTCTGAGAGGTCTCTTCTTCGCCAGAGTCCCTCTGTAGGAGGCTTGCTGTGACTCTCTGACAGCCTCCCTCTCCCCCTCATTGCATGTGCCATGGTTTATAATTATATGCACTTTGCACTTGAACCTGCGCACTCACTGTGCTCCCCACTAGCCCAGCTACTCCCTTGGGACTGGAATCCTGGGTGCTCTCTTTTCCCCTCTCTTTCCAGAGCTTGACACAGTGCTTGGCACATGGTGAATCCTAGAGAGTCATAGAAGAATCGTTTCCACACATAAAGATAAATGGGTGTTTGTAGTTTCCAAATCTAACTACAAACAAGAAAAACGTGGAGAATTAAGAAAACGATTTTCTACGTTCCCCCCACCACTGGAACTATTTTAGGAAGGGTAGGCAGCTCTGTGCGACCTCCCTGAAAGGAAAAGGGTGCAGGTTTTTAAAAACCAGCACATGGTTTTTTGTGTGATTTGGAGCTATATTTAAGACCGATAATTTTATTTAAAAATGGAAATCCTGAGGCATAAAAATGAGCTGCTCTTTTTCTGTATTCAGGGCTCAGGACACCAAGATGTTTTAACTTCTTGGCTCCGCTCTTTAAACCTATTACAAAGATCACATTAGAATTCATTTTAATAGACTTTGTAAGCACCGTACCCAATCTCATATGATCCTGCTGGGCTCCTTTATTATGAGAGTCACGGGAAGCAGAGCCAGAGGCTGCAGAGCAGTCGCAGGAGGACCCGGGGCTGGGGACCGTGCCAGCTCCATTGTTTATGGAATATTTTATCTGTGGGGTGCAATTGGTATTGACTTTTGAGAAACTACTTCTTTGCCTCGATCTCGCAGTTGGAAAAAAGACCTGCAGTAACGACATCTGGCATCAAAGGCACAGAAGGAAGAGAAATTGTGAGACCTTGTTTGATATATAGTTTGGGCCCGTCTGTTAGCTCTGTTAAAGAGACGTGTGTTACCTTTTTGGAGGTCACCATTCCTTTACCCCCAGGAAGTGCCCAGGGAAGGGAAACTGTCTATTGTTTTTGCTATTGACGGCTAGTGTTGGGCCTCCTTAGCATTTAGCAAAGTGTCTTTTTGACTTTATAAATCTTCAGGAATAAATACTGTTCACCAAAATCAAGATAAAATTTATGATATGAATTACCTTTTATTTACGTTTGCTTCTTCTAAAAGAGTAAGGCAGTCATTTTTGAAAAAAATTCTCTCCCCTCCCTACCCCCCCACTTTTAGGTCTAACACTCGAGGAGTTTTTAAACATTATAAGGAAAAAGAAGGAAGCTCAGCTGTATCGGAATGAAATAAGACACATCTTCACAGCTTTTGACAGACACTGTAAGTCTCTTCAAAGTGTTTTGAAATTAAAAATTGCTATTAAAGAGCTGTGAATGGGCACATATATTCAGAACATGAAATTAATATACTTGGAAATTTATTTTACTGTCCTCATTTGTTATTACCCTAGATGTTGGTGTGGATTTTTTTTCTTCATTGTGATTTTATTTTATTTATTTATTTATTTATTTATTTAATATATTTTATTGATTATTTTTACAGAGAGTAAGGGAGAGGGATAGAGAGTCAGAAACATCGATAGAGAGAAACATCGATCAGCTGCCTCCTGCACACTCCCCACTGGGGATGTGCCCGCAACCAAGGTACATGCCCTTGACTGGAATTGAACCTGGGACCTTTTAGTCCGCAGACCAATGCTCTAGCCACTGAGCCAAACCAGTCAGGGCCTTCATTGTGATTTTAATTTCTTGACATTTACCATGGATAAAATAAAGTTAACAGTTATATAATTATACTTAGCAGTTAGAATCCGGGCAACAAAAGGGCTGGCCATGTGGGGTTATAGGTCACGAGCCACCTACACATGGTATTGGCTTCAGCTCCTGCTGTGACCCACATTTTACTGGAGGAATTATTTTCCCACACCAGGTGTGGCTGAGAAGTGACTTCAGATCCCTTAGACCCCACACATCTCACACAGGGTGAAAATATTCATGGAGTCCAGGTTCCATATCTTGGCTCCTGTATGGCTTCCTCCTCAATATGATTATATTATAACTGGAGGCCCGGTGCACAAAATTTGTGCAAGGGGTGTGTCCCTCAACCCAGCCTGCACCTTCTCCAATTTGGGACCACTCGGGGGGTGTCTGACTGCTGGTTTAGGCCCGATTGGACATCCTCTCACAATCCTGGATCTCTGGCTCCTAACAGCTCGCCTGCCTACCAGCCTGATCACCCCCTAACTGCTCCCCTGCCAGCCTGATTGCCCCCAACTTCCCTCCCTTGCTAGCCTGATTGCCCTCAACTGCCCTCCCCTGCTGGCCTGGTCACCTCCAACTGCCCTCCCCTGCAGGCCTGGTTGCCCGCAACTGCCCTCCCCTGCCCATACATCTTGTGGTAACCATCTTGTGATGATGTTGCATGGGGGTGTTGCACAATGCCACCTAGGCTTTTATTATATAGGATACTAATATCAAGCAAGAAAATCAATGAATTTTGAAAAATAAATTGTTTTGGCAATTTACAAAGACTTGAACCTGTTGCTGTTGTTGCAGTGTATGTCTCTACAGTCCTCTCCCTGGGAATCAGAGAGTCCAAGAATGACAGGGCTGGAAGTGGCCTTCCGTAACCCCCCGGACTGCACTGAGGGGATTTACGATTGGATTCGTAAATCTTTCCAATGAGACAATCGCAGATTACCTAACACGTGAAACTTACCATACATTACTGTTCTTTTCCTAGTAACATTGCATCATGCAAGTTTTATGGCTGAAATTACAGTTCATAGGGTTAATTGAGTGAATGTTTACATTTTGTTTTCATATAGATCGTGGGTATTTAACTTTGGAGGATTTCCAAAAAGCATTCAAGCAGGTGGCTCCCAAGTTACCAGAAAGGATAGCGCTCGAGGTTTTCAGGTAAGGCCCCCAAATCCTCACATGCACCCACCCCTTGATGTGCCATTTCCTTTGACAAGTTTTCAGTTTTATGGGAAAAGGCAGCATAACCTTTTCATGCCAATTTCTTCACGAATGAAAATTTTCATCTCACAGTACATGATCATGACCCTGGAGAGAAATTATTTATAGTTAGCCCTTCATGCACCGATGCCCTGGATGCTGGGTGCCTGCCCCCCTGGGAGGTGCGTAAGAACATTTGGTAGGGATGGGAAAGGGTCAGGAAGGGAGTGGAACTTGTTTGTGTATTTATGTGTTGACCAGAAACAACGAAGCTTTAGTGTGTAACACGAATGCTGGTATTCTCCCATGGTCAGTATTTCATCAGACACCGGATTCTCTGGAGAGAAGAGTTGATATTGCTTAAAGGATCCCTCCTGACTCCTGCTCACCGCAGTGCATGTATACGTGATAGATAAAGTAGATTTGAAGAGTATTTTATGTGATCTTTATGAACTAATTTCGACACAGAGGGCAAATGGCTTGAAAGAAGTTTCTGTTAGGAAGCTGCCGATTGAAGGTAACATGCTGACATGAGAAAAATAGCAGATCTGCCTCTTCTGTGACTGCCAGCGTGAGCTCGTCATCACCTGTGGCCAGGTGTATTAGTCAGGGCTCGGAACAGCAGCAGGAGCCAGAGAACTAGCATAGCACAGCTCAGGAAAGATGGCAGTGTACTGCTCTCTCACAAACACAGGCGGTCAGGGCCGATTCAATGGCAACATAGCCATGAAGGACCCAGGTGCCTCCTTGTTCTGGCTGCCTCCATACCTGGCTTCGCCCTCCTGCTTCAAGGGTTGCCTAAATTTCAGCTGTCAAACTTGAACTCCAGCCAGGTAAGAGGAAAGGGAACAGAAGATAGGCCCCTCCTTCTAAGGCTATCATCCCCATGACCAAAACTCAATTCCAAGGCCATGTGCAAAATGTCACCTTTGCTCTGGGCAGTCATGTGCCCTCTGAGTTTCTGATATTGAAGGAGAGAATGGCTGTTGGGGGACATCTGGCAGGTGTTTCCATTTGGGATAAAAATAATTTAATGAAATCTGACCAGCCATCAGCCCTGCCCATTAGGAATGATCAAGTAAGTTATTTGAAATAAGGATTTGCACTCACTGTTATTGATAGTGACATATATGAAATTCTTTTGCTGCGTCATTCACAAGCAAGTCATTGAGCAAACTATGAAGGAGAGCAGCAGTTAAAGGCACATGCAGACCTGGCCACAGAACGGTTGTGCTTAATTGATTCTGGAACAGCAGATTCTTTAAAATATAATGGAGTCTTTATACACACTTTGTGATGAGAAGAGTAATGAATGTCAATGTATTTCTGCCACACAAGGGTTGTTTTAACAAAAGAACGAAGAACTGTTATTTTATTTTCCTTTTACTAAAAGACAGGTGTCCACATTTGCTGACCTTTCTGTATTAAGCAGTTTCAGGAGGAATTACCTCATAGAAAGTTTTTAACAATACACTTAAATATAGCCCTTCAAGGTATAAGCAATGTGTTTTTTTTTTAATTTTTATTGTTCAGATTATTACAGTTGTTCCTCTTTTTCCTCCCATAGTTCCCCTCCTCCCAGTTCCCACCACACCCTCTGTCCCAAACTACCCCCCTGTTGTCCTCATCCATAGGTGTACGATTATTGATTGTCCAGTCTCTTCCCGCACCCCCAACACCCTTTCCCCCCAAAAAATTGTCAGTCCACTCCCTTTCTATGCTCCTGATTCTATTCTATTCACCAGTTTATTCTGTTCATCAGATTTTTTATTTACTTGATTTTTAGATTTACTTGTTGATAGATATGTATTTGTTGTTCATAATTTTTATCTTTACTTTTTCTTCTTCTTCTTCTCAAAGGATACCTTTCAGCATTTCGTATAATACTGGTTGGGTGGTGATGAACTCCTTTAGCTTTTTTTTGTCTGTGAAGCTCTTTATCTGACCCTCAATTCTGAACGATAGCTTTGCTGGGTAAAGTAATTTTGGTTGTAGGTTCTTACTATTCATCACTTTGAATATTTCTTGCCACTCCCTTCTGGCTTGCAAAGTTTCTGTTGAGAAATTGGCTGACAGATATATGGGTGCCTCCTTGTAGGTAACTGACTGCTTTTCTCTTGCTGCTTTTAAATTCTCTCCTTATCTTTTGCTCTTGGCATTTTAATTATGATGTGTTTTGGTGTGGTCCTCTTTGGATTTCTTTTGTTTGGGATTCTCTGCGCTTCCTGGAGTTGGAAGTCTATTTCTTTCACCAGGTGGGGGAAGTTTTCTGACATTATTTCTTCAAATATGTTTTCAATATCTTGCTCTCTCTCTTCTTCTGTCACCCCTATAATTCTGATGTTGTTACGCTTGAAGTTGTCCCAGAGGCTCCTTACACTGTCTTCATATTTTTGGATTCTTTTTTCTTTTTGCTTATCCATTTGGGTATTTTTTTGTTTCTTCGTATTTCAATTCTTTGACTTGATTCTTGCATTCCTCTAATCTGTTATTGGATCTCTGTATAATATTCTTTATTTCAGTCAGTGTATGCTTAATTTCTAGTTAGTCCTTTTTCATATCCTCGAGGGTCTCGTTAGATTTATTGAGGGTCTCACTAAATTTATCGGCAGTTTCTAGAAAATTCTTGAAAAACCGTAAAACCGTGGTTTTGAACTCTATATCCAGTTGTTTGCTTTCCTCCATTTCTGTCATTTGTGATCTGTTTCTTTGTCGCCGCATTTTGGCTGCTTCCCTGGTTTGATAGAGTGGCTTTCTGTGTTAGGTGATCACTGAGAGGAAATGATCTCCAAGCCACTTGGTTATGCGTATCAGCTGTGTCTACCATGGGAGAACTTCTGTGCTGGAGACACCCTTATGGAGCAAGAGTTGTTTGGGTATGCTGGCACTCGTATCTCCAAGTAGGTGCTATTTTTAGCTTCTGCCTGGGGCTTCCCAGCCTTTTATATGCAAAAGCCTCTGTGTACAGCTTGGGTGGGGCGGGTCTCAGGGAGTCTACAGGGCAGAGCAACCAGCTATGTCCGCTTCTCAGCCCTGCCCTAAGAGGCACTGGGTCTCAAGCTGCTCTGGAGTTTTTCCTGGTGCACGACGGGTGCCAGACAGTTCAGCTGCTTTCCGTATGATTCTGAGTCCCCAGAAACTCACCTGGAACTGGAGTTCAGAGCTGTCGGGAGCTTGTGCTTCCCTCTGGTACGAAATGCTGCCAGCCGTTTCCGTGAGCCCTTTCCACAGCCCTTTCTGCAAGCTCCTTCGTGTGCGCCTCCGTACCTCTGCACTTTATTTCCACACCTCCTCTGGTTCTCAGTCTCTTTCTAGTTGTAGAATTTCCACTCAGCCAGCCTTCCTGTGGGTCTGGGTAGTGTCCGTTTTTTTTCTTTTTGTTGTTGTTTTAAAATAGTTGTGAACAGCCGCAATTCTAGTGTTCACCTATGCCACCATATTGGTTTCTCTCTCTAAGCAATGTTTTAACAGGGAGTGAGTGAATACCTGCTTCTCCAAAGAAACTTGCACTACTCGGAGAGCATTTTTGGAAATGGGATTTAAAAAAAAAACAAAAGATGGCCGGGTGGCATGGCTCAGTGGTTGAGCATTGACCTATGAACCAGGAGGTCACCCATTTAATTCCTGGGCATATCCAGGTTGTGGGCTCGATCCACAGTAGGGGCCATACAGGAGGCAGCCGATCAATGACTCTTTGTCATCATTAATGTTTCTATCTCTCTAACCCTCTCTTCCTCTCTGAAATCAATAAAAATATATATTAAAAAAAGATGCATGTCACCTATTAAAACCTTTCACATCTGCGTGTTTAACAAGTTGAAACTGGAATGTCCTGATCTGGTGGAGGGAAAAATCTTACAAAGTTTTATTGGTTTGAGGACACAGTTTTAAAAAATATAAGCATTTGATAGCTTTCATAAACTTTCAAGAGTGACTAATATCAGGGAAGATGGACATTTACTTGCTGAATGTCAGTGAGCAGTAACAGCAAAATAATAATAATAAAAAAACTTTAAACCTTTCCTTATCAGAGGTTGGACTTCAAAACTGAGGGCTCAGTGACATGGTGCCCTTTTCCATTCACATCTGCATATCTTCGTGACATGACTCTGACAGCCATTCAAACCAAGTATTAAAACAAATTGTTCAACTACAAAGGATTAAACTGAGATGTTCAGAAATAATAACGGATTTCATGTTCTTGATAAATATGAATCATTTCTGGTGACAGCAGAAAGTTGTTTGCCATTAAGTAAAATATTTGCATCTTTAATTCTTTAGCATTTCTATATAATGTTTTATAATGCGCACCTAAAAATAAATGTATTGCCTGGCCGGCATGGCTCAGTGGCTAAGCATCAACTTATGAACCAGGAGATCATGCTTCGATTTCTGGTCAGGGCACATGCCCGGGTTGCAGGCTTGATCCCCAGTGTGGGGCATGCAGGAGGCAGCTGATCAATGATTTTCATCATTGATGTTTCTCTCACTCTCGCTCTCTCGCTCTATTACCCTCCCTCTCTGAAATCAATTTGTTTATAAATAAATAAATGTGTTCATAGGTCCATGCATCTTATCTTTCCCAGGATTATTTGATCAACACAGTTTGGGAACCACTGTAGTATACAACCTTGCAAGGCTTGGTTCATTGAACGTGCCCTGTTTAAACTCTCCTTTGTATTATCTTTTATAGCACTACAATCCCTAAGCCAGAATAAATGATGCATAATAAGTATTAAAGGAAGTTGTGAAAACAAAAAAGGAAAACTATGTCCCATAAATTGAAGTAGCCCAAAGAAACAGAAGCCTAACTTGCACACATACCTCTGTTTCGGTGGTGCAAACAGCTTCCAAGGATAAGGAAAAGGAAACCAGTGATGCCAAATCCCGTAACCTTTCTAAGGTTAGACACTCGATCTTCGAGAAGCTTGACTGGCGTTTGACTTAATTGACTTAATTGAGCACACATGGGGTTCGTTACCCAGTTCCATGGTTACCCAGAAGCAAGCTCGTGTCTGAGGATCACTGAAGGAAAGCAGCTAGGGAGGGAGTCTTCTCCTTAAAGCAGAGTCGTCTGTGCTGTGACGACTAAAGGGGTTTTCATAATCTTCCATTCACGGGCTGCCAGTTCTTCCTGAACTTCTGAAGATCAGGAGCCGGCTCTTTCAGAAGTACTTGCCCATGTTGCACTCCCCTTTCACAAGCTAAGCCAACAAAGCACAACAGTAAAACCCACCCGACAGCCAAAGCGAACGACTCACAAAGACAGACTTGGGGCATAAAGCATCAAAGAAGCGTTTCACTTCATAACTTGATAGAAACACCGGTGCATCATTGATTAAACCCGAGAGCGTACCAGGGACCAAATGAGAGGCTTTGATCAGGTTTGTGAATTGCTGCCTGACTGCTTTGGTTACGTCTACCTTAGTGATTTTTATCCTGAATGAAAGCAATGTCTTTTTAAATATATATAGTCAGGGTCTGTGGCAGTCACATTCTGTTCTGCAATCATAACCTTTTTTGGTTTAATGTTACTTCTGTAATTAAATGGATTCAGAGCTCACCTCCAGGCCTTGTGACATCACTTCTGTGTAGCTAAAGTTGATCATAAGAACTACCTTCCCTGTTGCCTTTCATGTTCAAAAATGTTTATCTGGGCTGTTGTCTTTGAATAAAGGTATATAATGGATTTAGCATTAACACCTTCATGTCAGGTTCTGGTTCTTTAAGAACGCTGGGTATATGCTTAGGTTGGAAGTCCTTTTAAATTTTTTGTTAACTTGTGTTTCATCTCCTTGTTTTGCTCACGCCTCTTAGTATGTTTTCCACAGTGTCTCTTCTCCCGCATGCTACATCTGATACAGCATTTCCCCACCAGTTACAGTTTATTTCTCTCTGACATTTCTTGAGCTACATCTGTGGATGTTTCATTTCTTTTTTGTTATTTTGCTGTATCTTGTTATTTTATACTAGAGGCCCGGTGCACAAAATTTTGTGCACTCGGGTGGGAGGGGGGCGGTCCTCCGCCCCACCTGTGCCCTCTTGCAGTCTGGGAACCCTCAGGGAATGTCCACCTGCTGGCTTAGGCCCGCTCCCCGGGGGGATCAGACCTAAGCTGGCAGTCAGACATCCCTCTGGCAGCCTGGGAGCCCTCGGGGATGTCCACTTGCCAGTGTGGAGCAGGCCAGAGCTGCAGTCGGACATCCTTAGCGCTGCTGAGGAGGCAGGAGAGGCTTCCACCACTACTACTGTACTGGCAGCTGTCAGCCTGGCTGGTGGCTGAGCAGAGCTCCCCCTGTGGGAGTGCATTGACCACCAGGGGCAGCTCCTGCATTGAGCATCTGCCCCCTGGTGGTCAGTGTGTGTCATAGTGACCAGTCATTCCCAGTCGTTCTGCTGTTAGGGTCAATTTGCATATTACCCCTTTATTATATAGGATTTCCCCTAAGGTTTTCTGTATCTGCTTTCCACTCTTGTTTTATGGAGGTGCATGCTTTATTGAGAGAAGCAGTGATTTTTGAGATTTTATTTTTAAGGGGTGATTGCTTGGGGGCTGCTGTTAAAGCTTTTTACATTTAAATTAAGAATAGCAAGTTTTCTATCTGAAGGAAGTGTTTTGAGGAACAAGTTACTTTCTTAAACCAAGAGATGATATCTTGTGTAGAAAACAAACACAAAAGTTGATACTAGCTTGTTATTTCTAAGATATAAAACGTTTAATATTTGGATTTCAAAATTTGAGATGCCTTTCAGTGTTTAAAACATAATTTCCACATTGAGCTGATAACCAGGATTTATGTATTTGTGTTTGCGTAACTGAAACAACTTTTTTCTACTCATTACCAATGGGAGAAGTTCAAGCAGTGTGAGAGCTGACAATACTATTTATACAATAGAATTAATGTGAGACAATAGGCACAGAAAGGTTGAAACAAACAAAAATACCTTCCCTTTTAAAAAAAAATATTTTTATTGATTTCAGAGAGGAAGAGAGAGAGAGAGAGAGAGAGAGAAAGAGAGTGAGAGGAACATCAATGATTGGCTGCCTTCTGCACGCCCCCTACTGGGGAACAAGCCCACAACCTGGGCATGTGCCTTTGACCAGAATTGAACCCAGGACCCTTCAGTTTGCAGGCTCCTGCTCTATCCACTGAGCCAAACCAGCCAGGGCCCTTTCCTTGTTAATATTAATAGAACTTGCTGAAAACTTTATAGTGCTATCTTTTTTAAAAAAAGATTAAAAATCTTTAATGACGAATGGGTTAAGTTAAATGTATTTAACTTGGCTAACATCTGGTCACCTTTCTAAACTCCTCCTTCATTCGTCCCGAATTCCTGTGTTGTCCTTGGCCTGATGCTTGTTCCTGTGGATGTGTGATATGTATTTAAACTTTGTTCTGTTTCCCTTGCTGGCAGTACCTTTGTCTACTTCCTGTCTGCCCAAGGTAGACCTGTCTTTTCAAGGTCCTGCTCAGTAGAGCCCCTTTGTCCTTTACATTGAATATTCTTCTCTCCTTTCTCTAAATTTTTATTGTACTTACTAGAGGCCTGGTGCATGGATTCATGCACCGGTGAGGTCCCTTGGCCTGGCCTGCGGGATCAGGCTGAAACCGGGTCTCTGACATTCTCCCAAGGGGTCTCGGATTATGAGAGGGTGCAGGCCAGGCTGAGGTACCTCACTGGTGCACAATCAGGGATGGGGAGGGACTGCAGGGTAGCTCCAGGGTGTGTTGTGCCCATCTTGCCCAGTCCCCATCAGGGTTGATTGGGGCTGGCCAGCTGGGGAGGGACAGCTGGAGGGCTCCAGGGCATGTCTGGCCCATCTCGCCCAGTCCCCAGCAGCCAGACCCCAGCAGCAAGCTAACCTACTGGTCGGAGTGTCTGCCCCCTAGTGGTCAGTGCGCATCATAGCGACTGGTTGGAGGATTGAACAGTCAGACACTTAGCATATTAGGCTTTTCAATCCCTTACCTGGTAAACAAAAATACTGTGTTGAAGATTACCTCCATTGACTGCTATAAGTTCCTTGAGGTTATGAGCTTATCTACAGCGTTCACTGTGCCAGCATATTGCTTTATGCTTTGTAGTTACTTAATAAGTAAGTGGTATTGGTCCATTGTCATTCTACATACCCAGCGACGGTAAAATTCTCACTTACAGTTTCCTCTGTAATTAATTTACTTATTATCAACAAAGAACGAAGACATAAAAATGCAGCCACGAGCTTTATAACCACATATGGCTTTGCTTCCCATTTTTCTCTTTCCACGTGGGATTTCTACGCATCCATCTCTGATGGCCCCTTTTGCTTTATTTAGGGACAATTTCTGCTCTTGATTTAAGCCTCTGCTGTCATCAGGAAGCTGGCTTAATGTTCTCTCTTGACTTTGCCCGCCAGCAGTGCCCTGTCACACATCTGGCTGGCATTTCCTCTGAGAGGATGTTTACTCCACGCCGGGAAGCCTTCTCCATCTCTTGTAAGCACTGAGATTTGCACCTTCCCACCCCCTGTCAATTGGCAAAGAGCTCTGGGAATCTTCTGCTTCCCAGCCATGAAATGAAACCTGGGTGTGCGGGGAGCCCACTCCCTGGCCCGACGGGCAAGGTTCTGAGTGTACAGGCGGATTGTCAGATATTAATGGGACGCGGAAATACTGAGGCACCAAAGTGCTCTCCAGGCTCGACGGGGCGTTTCAGTGAGAGCTGATGTTTCTGGGGTAAGAATTCCATTCTTTCTGCTACATGGGAAAGGCAGAAAACATAGAACATAGACTTCTCCTTTTTGGGGCATTAAAATTGATTGACAGTTAAAGAGCCTCGTGACTAGGAGACTAATGCGTTGTCAGTGTCAGTGGGGGGTGGGGCTTAGGCAGTCTTATTTATTTATGTAGTTAGTTAGTTATTTTGATCCTCACCTGAAGATATTTTTTCCATTCGGTTTTTAGAGAGACTGGAAGGGAGGGGAGGGAGAGAGAGAAAGAGAGAAACGCCAATGTGTCATCGGTTGGTTACCTCCTGCAGTCACTGTGGGCTGGATACATGGCTGGGGTTTAACCTGCAACCCAGTCACATGCCCTTGACCAGGAATCCAACCCGAAACCCTTAGGTTCACAGGCCGATACTCTAATCACTGAGCAAACCAGCCAGGGTGGTTTAAGCACTTTTATTTTTTATTTTTTTTAATATATTTTATTAATTTTTTACAGAGAGGAAGGGAGCAAGGAAGGGAGAGAGACAGGGAATTAGAAACATCGATGAGAGAGAAACATCGATCACCTGCCTCCTGCACACTCCCCACTGAGGATGTGCCCGCAACCAAGGTACATGCCCCTGACCGGAATCGAACCTGGGACCCTTCATTCCGCAGGCTGATGCTCTATCCACTGAGCCAAACTGGCTAGGGCGGTTTAAGCACTTTTAAAAGGGAGTAAAGGATAGTGTCTTGGCAGAAAGTTCATATATGCTTTATTTCGCAGCCAGTATAAAAGGAAGGATTGTCATGAGCTTGGATAAGGGGAACCAACAGACTCTTCCGTCCTGCGGCATGGAAGGGAGTCTTCCTGAGCCCAGGGTCCCATAGGAAAGTGATTGCAGGTGGCATTTGCTTTTGCAAATCATTTGCATCCCTTTTTGAGTGTCACTCCTCACTGCGTTCTTTAAGTTCCTAGGACTCCTTTGTGCTGGCAGCCGACTTATTAAACTGCATTTTCTCGGACAATCTCTAACAAGAGAATTTCCCGGTTATTATTTTATGCGTCAGAATGATTCTCTTATCAGTGTAGTCATGGGACCTCAACAAAATCGCAGTTATTATATTGAGGGCCTACTTTGGTGAATACGATTTTTTATCTCTAAGTATCTACATGCTTCTGTGTATAGAAAAGTATAAAGAAACAACTAGAATCCTATCTCGTTCCTTGTAACCACACATGAGTGTAAGGGCCAAAGAAGGAAGAGCCTTCTAGAGTTTCCAGTTGTTATTTCACGAATTTGTGTATTTTCTTTGCAACGGTAATGCTTTAGTTTTCATTTCAAATGTTTTGTTTGAAAATTTTATTGTCAGAGATCTCCTTTTCTATTTACCCTCACGCACGTGATCACCCAGGATGTGTGCAGCTTTTTGAGGTGACCTCAGAATGTCCTCCGCTCACATGTAACATATTGAATAAAACTGTACTTTAAAAATCCAGCTACAGAAACAATCACAGTCTAATCATTTTAAGGAAATGTTTGTCTTTCAGAAGGTTCTTAATCCATATTGCTCTTTGGACAAAAATGATATCCTTGTGTTTGAGGATAACCCTTTTACCAGCATAAACTTTAGAACTGGTGATGCAGGAATTAAAGCTCAGAAACTGGGCCGGAAAATGCGTAGAGAGCAATAATGACTTCATTACCTAGCTTTGCAGATAGAACGTGTTATTTTGATTTCTTCAGTTAAGCTAACTTAGTTCATGTTTCTCGGGATATGTTATTTCATCTCTTTCATATTTGGGATGTCCAGGTATTATGTGGGAGCCCCTTACACATCCTGCGTGGTTCAGAGTTCCTGTTCAGGGTTTGAGTTCTGGAGGAGGCCGCACACAAAATGAAGAGAGAGAGACTAGAAGAGAATCAATTTGGAATAATGGGGACCAGGCGTGGCATCTTTCCACTAGTGGGTAAGATTGCCCACTCCTCTGGTCTTGCTCAGAGCTTTTATTAAGGCAATGGGGAAAACAACCATATCCTTATCCTAAGGGCAGAAAATTCCAACAACAAAGAGGCAAGAAGAATTTACATATCAGTAACAGAGGTGGAGGGCTGCTTTAACTATCAGTGTCTCCATCTAAGCAATAGCTCCCCCACTATTCAGGGCAATTAAGGTCCACCAGCCTTCAGGCACATTTCTCTATTAGTGACAATGACTGGTCTCCGGCAGTATTGTATTCCTCTCTTATGTTCAACCCATGCAAATGTCCATTCTACTCATCCTGCAAGGCCAGATGCTAAGGTATTTTTCTTGAAAGCTGGCCCTACCCACCACTTTCCAACCCTCTGAAAGGACATGACTCCAGCGTCGGCTGTCGACTCCCAGTCTGTCATTATAGCTTTCTTGTTTATACTTATGCACAGTGATTGGCACACATGTATTATTCCCAGGACTAGCATGTGAGCCGAACCTAAGCAGGCACACGAGGGTGTGCATCATCATGCTCCCCAGAGCGCAGCTTTGTACGTGTTGAATAGTGACTCCATTTTATGGCTTATGTAGTGAACATGCTTTTTGTTACGTATTTTTGTTTTACTCTCCAAATGCCACGCTGACACCGTGTTAACATCACGAGGTGCAGTGAGCCCCAGGGCCTGGGTATCGAGAGACTCGAGTTCTAGCCCCAGCTCAGCCACTTCCCTGACTTCCCACAAATCTCCGAGCCTCTCTGGCCTGCACTCTCCTCATCTCGGGAATGAGGGCTTCTTCCAGCCTCGAAACTCACTGATGGGGTTATCTGTCCTGCAGCGTGGCCTGGCAGTCTTCTTTATTTTCTCTGTGTTTCACAGATTTTACTCAGAATCCACCCCAGCATGAATACAGTCGTGCTCTGTCGGTGTGGCAAAGCCCGCTCTCCAGAGGACACTGCCGGGTCTGACAGCCACCAGCCCAGGGTGTGGTGTTGAGATGTCACTGTAATAGGTGTTACAGCCCGTATATCCCATCTCTCGTCTGCATATTGTGATTGAACACGCTGTTCTCACTGTAATAGCACCCAAGTGGTTTTTCTTAATCCACCTGTCACACAAGAAACGGCTGCCATGGTGTCTTTCTTATGACCTAATGTTGCTGACCCTCGCAGTCACCCTTGAAGTTATTAATAGCCGTACATCATGAATGTATTCATGCCATTTTCCTTTCTACGAGAAGGACTCCATTTCTTAATGTTTTTCTTCTGTCGTTGATAGGTAACTCGGGTGAAATTTTTGATGAAATTGTGTGTTGTGTTTATAAAATACACGTACATAATAGGAAAATTTCTACTTTACATGAGATATTTAAATTAACATTGTTTTCAATGTCAAGAAAAAAATAGGGTCAGAATGAAGAGTTACACGTCAAAGTTTTGGTTATTCTCTGAACATATAACCTGAAATCAGAACCAGAGATCTCCAGGGCTGTGTTTGTCTGTGACAGGCTGACCTGTGGTTTTGCTACCTCATGTCTTAGCCATCTTGTCTACCTGCCTCCTCTGCAATCACTCTCCTCCGCTGGGCTTCCTTGAATAGATATGTTCTTGTCATTCAAAGAGGCTCCAGAGACCAGCAGCAGCCCAGCAGGGAGCTTGTCAGCAATGCCTAATCTCAGGCCTCCCTCCAAACTACGGAATCAGATGTGTTTACTTTAATGCGATCCCTGGGCAATCCATCTGCACATTAAAGTTTGAAAATCAGTGGTTACCCTTCTAGTTAAATTTTGGATAGTGAGAGTCATTTAGCATTACCATTTTTGAGTTTTCTAAAATACGTTTTTATTGATTTTAGAGAGAGAGAAAGGGAGTGGGGAGAGAGACAGAAACATTGATGAGAGAGAAACATCAACATCCATCTGTTTTCTCCCGCACATCCCCCACTGGGGATCG
The DNA here is from genome assembly GCA_004026665.1 of Murina feae. Taxonomy (NCBI): domain Eukaryota; kingdom Metazoa; phylum Chordata; class Mammalia; order Chiroptera; family Vespertilionidae; genus Murina; species Murina feae. Next base: position 27,824 of record PVJC01010387.1, read on the forward strand.
AGCCTGCAACTCGGGCATGTGCCCCGACTGGGAATCGAGCCAGCAACCTTGTGGTGCCTGGGATGGCACTCGGCCACTGAACCACAGTGGCCAGGCTTTAGCATTACTTTTTGATGGTACTCCTTAACTTCAATAGCTCTTCATTGCCTACCTGATAATGTCCACGTTCCTCAGCATGCCTCACAAGGATCCTGCATACAGACCTGGCGTGCCTTTTTAGCAATTCTCCTAGCATTTCCAAAGTCAAAATTCTACTCCCTCCTTCTGATAATACTTGCTCTATACTGACCCTGTCTCATTTCTCCTATAGCATTTGTGCTCATGCCAGGTTCACTTGCCTCCCTTCTCTTGCTCCGACTTCCCATGCACATACCTGAATGGTGTCCGTGCCTTAAAGCTTCGCCTCCCTGATCACTCCAACCCTGCATCAGCTCTCTTCCTCCTTAGCACTCCAGCAGCACTGGCCACATTGATGCATCTAACAACAGTCGCCACAGTGACACTGGCAGCTGGCATTTACTGAGTATTTAGTATGTGCCAGACACTGCGCTGAATTAATCCTCTTCATGGGTTAGGGTCTGTCCCCATTTTATAGATGAGGAATAAGCCCAGAGAGTCAAAGGACTTGTCCAAGGTCACCAGCTGGTGAGTAGTGACAGGTTTGTGCTCTTAATTCCCTTCTAACTTATGTGTGTGTGTGTGTGTGTGTGTGTGTTTGTTTTTTGTTATTAATCCTCACCCAAGGATATATTTCCCATCATTTTGTTGTTGTTGTTGTTGTTGTTAGAGAATGTGGGAGGGAGGCAAGAGAGACAGAGAAGCATCGATGTGAGAGATGCACATCAATTGGTTGCCTCCTACATGCACCTTTACTGGGGCCACGCATTGAACCTGCAACCCAGGTAGATGCCCTGACTGGGAATAAAACCTGTGACCCTTCATTGGGTGGACCCCTTCTCGCTTCTTTTAACAGTGTAGACATCCCGAGAGTGGGAACTATGCCTTTTTATCCCCGTGCCTGGCATGTCTTTCTGCCCAGAGATGCTCCTGATAAGCCAGTTGTGTCATTATATAGCTATCCCTTATTCGTATGAATTGGTTTGGTTTGATTGTTATACTTGAGATTTCGGTTGGTTATCTGCAATATAAACAAAAGAAACTGTTTACAAAAAATGTACAAAAGGAAGCTGATGCAGCATTTTTATCACATGAAACTGTAGCAGGCATCCCAGTAGGGGTTGCTTTGATGGGAAGCCATGTGTATGCATGTTGCCTTTGTAAGTCTATCACAGTTACAAAGTATTTTGCCAAATACACTGGAAAAACAAAACATATTTAAAATCAGTAAGTAGGTTCTTATCATTTTAACTGGGGTGGAGGTGCTAACCTGAATCCACAATTATTTCTTTACTAGGGGCCCGGTGCACAAAAATTTGTGTACTCGGGAGGTCCCTCAGCCCGGCCTGTGCCCTCTCACAGTCTGGGACCCCTCTGGGGATGTCCACCTGCTGGTGTGATGGCTGTTTGCAGGCTGGCCAAGCCCCCCAGTGGGGACCCTCACCCCATTTGGGTGTGGACAGCCTGGGTGAGGAGCTGAGGGGCATTTTCAGGCTTTCAGGCTGCCCACAGTCCCTTCAGATTTTGGGTCCCTACTGGGGTACCTGGCCAGCCTGGGTGAGGGGCTGATGGCTGTTTGCAGACTGGCCAAACCCCCCAGTGGGGCCCCTCACCCCATTGGGGTGTGGCCAGCCTGAATGAGGAGCTGAGGGGTGTTTTCAGGCTGCCCACAGTCCCTTCAGGTTTTGGGTTCCTACTGGGGTACCTGGCCAGCCTGGGTGAGGGGCTGATGGCTGTTTGAAGGCTGGCCAAGCCCCCAGTGGCGTCCCTCACCCCATTGGGGTGTGGCCAGCCTGGGTGATGGGCTGATGGCTTTCAGACTTTCAGGCTGCCCACAGCTCCCATTGACCCAATGTCCCAGCAAGGCTGGCTGGAAGCAGGTTTCTGGGGTTTATCTTCTATAATTGATGCACTGTTCCTTTAAGCTGAGGCCTAGTAACAAAACCTCCTCTGTGCTTCAGCTCGTGCTTCTATAATGAGACAATGTTACCCTTAGTAGTCAGGCCCTGCCTGCTGTTTCCTTCAGCTGCAGACACTTCTATGATTGATACTTTGTTGCAAATATGTTTTGCCTGGAGCGGGGATAAGCCGAGCGGGCGGCAAACAGTTTCAGTTTCACTCCTGCTGCAATGGAAGCTGCCGTTTACTCAGGTCCGTGAGTGCCGGCCTCCATTTTGGCTGGGTTAATTTGCATACAGATGCGCTGATTGGCTGGTGGGCATGGCTTAGGTGTCCCGAAGAAACGGTCAATTTCAATATTACGCTTTTATTAGTTTAGATAAGGCAGGGTTATGCTTTGATTCCCTTGGAACACCCTTTGCATCAGCTGCCGAGTTCAGTGTGGTGTTTCATCATTCCCCGCTGCTCACGTTACCTGCCTGTTTCCCCTCCTTGGTTGCAACTTGCTGCTGGAGAACATCAGCGCAAAATAGTAATTAAATGCATTGCAGACTGAGTGTGGCGCCTACTGGTTCCTGCTCTTTCCCTCGCCCCTGCCTGTCACCAGGAGGGACAGGACATGCACCAATACTAATGCCCTTTACCTTTTCCCACTCTCTCCTGCCCATCACTCACCTCTGTGCCCCTCCCACCACTGGGACTTAGAATTTCTCAAGCCCAGAACTGGATACTGGTGGCTGATCCTGGCTGCTGGTTCATGTTGGACCCGTGGTTCTCCTCCCTGCTATGCCCTCCCCACCCCCAGCTCTGTTCTCCTTCATGCTCCCCTCCTTGTCTTCACTATGACCCAGGCCTCAGGCTGTGCCTGTGACCAAAGAAGGCCCCACCTTGGTTCTGATCAGTCTGCAGTCTGACCTTGGCTTTTTAAAAAATTTTTTAAATGTAGTTTTATTGATTTCAGAGAGGAAAGGAGAGATAGAAAGATCACTGATGAGAAAGAATCTTTGATTGGCTGCCTCCTGCAGGCCCCACACTGGGGATTGAGCCCACAATAACCACTGAGCCATGCCAGCTGGGTGAGGCCTCAGCTTTGAACTGGACTCCCCAAGCACACACTCCACAACCCACTTCCCTCTCCCCCTCTCAGCAAGTGTGAGAGGTCTGTGAGCGCTGCATCTACCTTTCTGGAGCTTGTTACTTATATCCCCTGGTGCTGACCTTGACCCAGAATGGGACCAACCTCTCATTACAGGCAGACACTGTTGTGCCTACTTGACCCAAGGGTTTGGACTGTCTGAATCCCCCAGTCCCAGTCCCCCAGCCCCAGTCCCATATGCTTCCGAATGCTTTCCGTGCTGAGGCCCGGCACACCTGTCCCTCGGGTCATGTGATACCCTGTTGCCGTCCAGGAGAGCTTTCCCTCACCTGTCCTTGGTTCCCTATGTCCGGGATGGTAAAGAGTTGGCATGTGTGCCATCACGGTCTCCTCCTGGGCCTGTGGCCTGCAGTCTTGTGATGAGCCTCGGGATCCTTCTCGGGGTCACATCCTAAGTCACAAGTCACTTCCCTAGCTTTGTCACACACGATGGATCGGCTTGCTCCCTGTGACGGTTGTACCAAACCTTTCCCCCTGCGGTGCATTGCATGAGACCTCGCCTTCTGTTTCACTGACAGGCTCACGGCCTCGGCCTGGGTCTCCTTTACTGGCTCTTTTGATTTAAGAATACCACTGCCTCGCCCTGGCCTATGTGACTCGGTTGGACATCATTCCAGGAACCAGAAGGTTGCCAGTTCAATTCCCGGTCAGGGAACATGCCTGGGTTGCAGGCTTGATCTCTGGTAAGGAATGTGCAGGAAGCAGCCAATCAATGTTTCACTCTCATGTCGATGTTTCTCTCTCTCTCTCTCCCCCCACCTCCCTTTCCCCCTCTCCCTTCCTCTCTCTCTAAAAACCAATAAAAAATTCTTTTGAAAAAAGAATACCACTGCCTAATAACAATAGTACAGTGGATGGAATTTACAGTTCAAATGTCTAAGTACACAACATTAAGTGTCATTCAGGAATCAAGTTAAAGAATGTATTTAGGAAGAAAAATTCAACTTAAAAAAAATGCTTGTCTTAACCCAAGTCGTCGTCTTGTTAGGGTTCCTGGTAACCCGTTTGTGATTTCAAGCAGAAATCTTCTCTGACTTGGAGAAGGCAGATCAAGGCTCTCTGCCAAGGAGGGGAGAGGGAGAAGAAGAGTCTTGCACTTATTCCCTTTTTGCAGAAATTCAACTGTTTGATGGCGAAAGTATTCAGTGAATGCAGGAGTGAATGAGTGAATGAATAAATGAGTAAAGGAATACAATGAGGTTGAGCCAATTTGCATGCTCAGAGTATGTATTAAATTGGCTAGAGCAGCTGCTGGCCCTTAATTTTATCTGGGCCTATTACAGATTGTTTTCTTCCCTGGGTTTTCACTTGCAGATTTAGACTCAGAGGCTTTTAAAACATATGAACCTGACCACGCATTGTCTAGAGATTTAAACCGCTATCATCATATAGTTACTACGATAGTTTTATACTCTACTAGAGGCCCGATGCACAGAATTCTTGCAAGAGTAGACCTTCCCCTAGCTGCCGGCACCAGCTTCCCTCTGGCACCTGGGACCCGGGCTTCCCTTGCAGCCCTGGCTTTATCCGGAAGGTTGTCCAGAAGGACGTCTGGTCTAATTAGCATATTACGCTTTTATTATTATAGATGAGAAAACTCCCTAACAGAACCCTGCCATCAGGGTCAAGTTCAGTTAACTGGATGGAACCTTTTTCTTCTTCTCCAGTACATTGTGTAGTAGAGAAGTTTCTGCAAATGTTTACAGTGTAGAATCATTCTGCCGCTTACAAATTTGTCCTGGCAAGTGGCTGGATGTACTTTTCATAGACATCTTGTATCCACAAATGGGTTGTTTTTGGGGTGAAATTGGATTTCTTCAGGAATACTTATTCTGACAGATGGATTTATTGTAGGGAGATCAGCTTTGAGCCCCCAGGGCTCAGTTGTGCTGTATACTGCTCTCCGTTGCCAGATGTGGTTCAATTAAACAGGGAGAAAGGATAAATGGCAATATATAGCCACACCTCAAGTGGCAGAATCCATCTTTGAGTCAGGAATCTTGGTGGAAAAGGCTCACAATTCTTGAAATGTGAAATTGCCTCTTCATTTTGATTTCCAATTAAATTAATGCCTTAATAGACCCTGTAGGCTAGGATAGTATTCCGTACCATTGACCTTGCTCTCTTTCTCTCTTAGTTTCTAATTTTCATTATAGTTCTTAGTCCTTGCTTTTGGAGTGTGAGCTTATGGTCGAATAAATCAAATTAGCTTTAGTGAGTAGACTTCATTGTCTCTAATGACTCACTAAACCAAAATGTACCTTCTTATGTGAAAAAGCCAAAGTGGATTGTTATTTATTTGATTGACAAGGAAAGTCATTTCTGATTTTATTTATAGACGGAAATAAATTACTTCGCTGTAAATTAATTGTGAAATAAATGTACGATCCTCTCTTAATGAACAAAGCAGATGGGAGAGCCAAGCAGTGTGTAGTAGATCCAGTCCTCCAGTTGGTGGTGCTAAAAAACTCCGATAAGAAATTAATTGGAAGGAGAGGTGGCTCACCTGGAGCGTTTCCTAATATATGTTGTTAGTTTTTGAAAAATTAGTACTGAAGATATATGCCCAAATTATTGTATCTTTCAGGCTTAGGAACCACCCAGATCTCTCTGATGAACAGCAGAATACATTTCTAAACGGTAAAGATGTCATTGGCTCTCGTATTTTGGAAATTGCATATTGTTTAGCATCTGGCTCTATCCTGGAAACAGCCTTTTAGCCTGCAGCCTGGGGCATGGAGGTGTGGGCAGTAACGTATTCCTGGTCCTATTTAAGTGCCGGGTTTAGGTGGAAGAAATACCGATTTGTGTTACTACTACTCCTATTGCGCTACTAATGTGCTTTTTAGGGGCTGGGTTTGTTTGTTAAACTCTTTTTAGCCCATCGTGTTTAGCGCCCGAGAGGTCTAGTAGAGCAATAGTCTGTTGGTTGAATGTGTCCGGAGAGGCACTCAGAGCCTCGGAGTCAGGGAGAGCGGGTTTTGAGTTTCCCTACCTATTTCGTAACTGTCTCTCAGTCACTTACATGAATTCTTTACAGCTCCGTTTCCCTGTGTGTAAAAGGAGAACAGTAACAGCTTTCCCCAGAGTTGGTGTAGGCGTTAGATGAAGGTCAGGAGTGGTCTTTGGGTCTTGTTTGCCCTTCATTTCCTATGTTTAAATCCTCACTTGAGGATAAGTTTTATTGATTTTAGCTGGGGGTGGGGGTGGGGAAAGAGGACGCGAGAGGGGAGAGAGAGAAACATCATATAGTAGAGAAACATTGATTGGTTGCCTCCTGTACATGCCCTGACCAGGGATTGAACCCACAACCCTTCGGTGCACGGGATGATGCTCCAAACAACTGAGCCACACCAGCCAGGGCAGTGGCTCATTATTTTGGGGTCTGCACCATACCTCTAGGCGTGGACCAGGCCTTAGGACAAGGACTCGTGCTTCACTAGTGGAAAGATCTTTCTAGGTTGTAAAGTTCCACGCAGGTTTTGTAAGGACTCAGACTCACAAGATATATCTGCCTGTCTCTCCGGGAGATACGTATGTGTTGGCCTGAATCTGAGTAAACACTGAAGATTGAGGAAGGGAATGCGTGATTGCTAAAGGGCGGAGCGAAGGTATTACTCGGAGTTTGTCCACCCGTTTGCTTGTTCCACACACTTACTGAGCGTCACTGTTCCAAAGGTGACGCCAGGGGCGCCTCAGCTCACCTCTGAGAGCTGCGGACTTAGAGAAGCAGGTGCTTCGCCCTAACGGGTTTGGTTCAGTAGATCGTCAGCCTGAAGACTAAAGGGTCCCAGGTTCGACTATGGGTTGTGGCCTCGACACGCAGTAGGGGCCATGCAGGAAGCAGCCGATTAATTCTCTATTTCTCCCTCTTCCTCCTTCTCTGAAATTAATAAAAATATATTAAAAAAAAAGAAGCAGATGCTTCCTGCTGGGCAACCCTTATCTATGTAACAGGAGGATTATTTAAATTTATGTATTTTTATAATACTATAAAGATCAGTGTAGGATTGTCTGTAAAATAAGTTAATTAATTTTAAAATATATATTTTTTATTGGTCTCAGAGAGGAATGGAGAGGGAGAAAGAGAAAGACACACCAAGGATAAGAAACGTGTTTAACTGGGGGTTGAGCCTGCAACTGGGGCATGTGTCCTGACTGGGAATTGAACCCTAACCTCCTGGTTCATAGGTGGACACTCAACCACTGAGCCATGCCGTCTGGGAAAATAATTTATTTTAGAATGTTTAAAAACTCTGATTGTACTCTGGCCCCTGTGGCTCGATTGGTTGAGGGTCATCCATGCACCGAAAGGTCACCAGTTCGATTTCTGGTCAGGGCACATGCCCAGGTTGCAGGTTCAGTCTGGACCAGGATGTGGGCGGGAAGGCAAACCGATTGATGTGTTGTTTTTTTCTCTTTCTCTCCCCCTCTCCCTTCTTCTCTCTCTAAAATCAATAAGAACATATTTTAAAAACAAACAAAACTGATCATTTTTGTTACATTTTCCACAGCATATTCTGTGTTTGGAAGGTTGAAACATGTCCAAAGAAGGCTTTAATAAATAGCAAAATCATAAAACTAGGTGCCTTAGCCAGTATAGCATTTATCTGTTATATGTACAGTGTAAGAAATATATATATTTAAAAATATTTTTATTGATTTCAGAGAGGAAAGGAGAGGAAGAGAGAGCTAGAAACATCAATGATGAGAAAGAATCATTGATGGGCTGCCCCCTGCACGCCTCCTACTGGGGACCGAGCCCGCATCTCCAGGCATGTGCCCTGACTGGGAATCGAACCGTAACCTCCGGGTTCATAGATTGAGGCTCAACCACTGAGCCACACCAGCTAGTCAGGAACATATTTTTTGAGGAACAGCACAGCTAACATCTTTGGTTAGATTGGATTGATAGATTCAGACCTTGGGAATTAGAGTTTCCAGAATCATGGGATCCAGTGGTTTCGGCCACCTGAGCAATCACGGATTGCTCTCCTATTGTGTAGCTCAGAAGACGGAACCCAGGCAAACTTAATGACTTACCCACACTGGCATAGACCTGGATCAAAACTCAGGTCCCCCGACCCCCAACTCGGTGCCCCTGCATTATTGCCCCATCCTAACTGCCACGCGATGAGCCATTTTCAGTGCAGAGAAAAACAAGTGGATGCTTGTTCAGCCTCCACAAACTTTCCTATTAAACACGGAGTATCGTTTCTGCCCAGCTGTCAGAATGCAAACTTCGACTGTATCCAAGGCAGTTAATTAAGGTGCTCCAGCCGACACACATTTCAGAGCAGAGGGAGCCAAGGGGAGGGCAGTGCTCAGCCTGAGCAGACCAGCACCCGCATCTGAGCCCTACAGGGCAGGCAGGGCTTTCATTCAGCCTCTGCCTCGCCCGCCTCTGTCTTGCGCTGGATGAATGGCATCCCCCGCTGCAGGTGTATTAGTAATTTCTGAGTTTGTTCCCCACTAAAAGTGACCTCATTGTTTTGTACTTCTTATCCATAATTATACAGTAACAGGAAAATAAAACTGGCTCTGAGTACAGCCCACAGCAGAAACCAAGTGCTCTTTATGCAAGTTTGATTTATAGACGCTCACTGCAGCGCCCAGCGACTATGAAACATTCATCTTCCCGTTGCTAGTTGCCATGGAAATCAAGTACACAGAGCAGTGTCATTCCCGTCCTGGCGATGTCTGCGGTAGTTTATTCCTTTGTTGTTCTCGTTTCTTAAGCAACTGCCTAGCATTCTTTCATCGCTACAATTAATCTCACACAGGAGTTTTTATCTTTCATCTCGAACAGGAAGCACTAAACATGTAGGAGGAAAATGGGGAGAATTTAAATATTTTTGTGGCTTTAAATATGCATCTGCGATTTTTTCCCCCCTCAGTCCCGTCGGAAAATAGGTCATGCAAAAAAAGAAAAACACGTATTAATGTACAGAAATTGCAATAAAGAAAGCAATGTAAAATTTGAGCGAAAAGCAATGCTGTACTTAAGGAGATTTTAAGGAACTTAAGGTTCTCAGGTCTCCCAGTGTTTGAGGCTAAATAACTCTGTTATTTTGGGTCCTGCCAACAACAACAACAACAAAAGCCCCTGGGCTGTCTCTTATCAACTCTCCTTTTGTTCTGTTTTGCTAGTCTCCTTAGCGGTTGGAACAACCTAAATATTTGGTGGGTAAATGTGGTAATATTGAGTAGGGGGTCCTTGAAAAAAAAAAAGGCTAATAAAGTTCAATTTTTTTTCCACAGTGTAAGTGAAAGGAATTCTTGGTCTTCTTATTTTTAAGGAATCCATCTTGTCCCCGTTTCACCTAGCCTCGTCCATAGAACTGCGGACCATGTTGCAATTAATAATGCTTCCTGATTAGCTGCCTTCTCGGTGGGCTTCTGGCCAAGTCCGTTGCAAGAGCGCGAGTTCTGGGCGAACTGTCTGGGTCTAAAGCTCTGCTCCGTAGCTTACTGGCCGCGATCCCTTTGAAAAGCGTCTCCATTCGCCTTGACTCCCTTGTCTGTCGAGTGAGTGGCTATGAAACGAAGAAGGTGAGGGGTGGTTGGGAGGGTTCTCAGAGCGAATCATGCAAAGGGCCTAGCTCTGTGCCTGGCACAGAACAATCGCTCAGGCAGAGGCTTGGGTGTAGGGGGACTGTTATGGTGGTGGTGAAGGTCATTGCTGCTAGGGCCACTGCTCTGGCGGCTGTGCCTACCTCAGGGCAAACCCGAGGGGCAAACTGAGCTCTCACCCAGAGGACCCTGACCCCAGCACCCAGGTGCGCAGATAGCTGCCCATGCCTTGTTTCACTTGGGCTAACTGGCTGGATTTATTCATCTCTACACTTTTTTAAAAGATATATATTTTACTGATTTTTTACAGAGAGGAAGGGGAAGGGATAAAGAGTTAGAAACATTGATGAGAGAGAAACATCAGTCAGCTGCCTCCTGCACACCCTCTCCTGGGGATGTGCCCGCAACCAAGGTACATGCCCTTGACCGGAATAAAACCTTTCAGTCTGCAGGCCGACATTCTATCCACTGAGCCAAACCGGTTAGGGCCATCTATCTCTACACTTTAGATACTAGGATGAGCCTGGATGTATTTACACTGGTCTTCCTGTCTGCACACGGAGAAGAGAAGGCTGGCAGATTTCTCCGCTATGACCTGGACTTGTTTCTTGTCCCTGGCAGTGCATAGCAGGACAGAGGGGTAGGGAGTGGGCTGCCTGATCCTGTCTTGCTAAGGGAAGGTTCCAGTGTTTGTCTGCAACATCTGAAATCACACGTGATCTGCCTTTCCCCCCTCTGTGCTCCCCATGTCACCCACAGTGGCTGCCGCCTTCCCCCAGCCTTTCTGGAGCTGAAGTGTTCCGAGCTGGTGGCAGAAGCATTCCTTGTTGAAAGGCACTCTGCAGGGCCGTCCTCCAGGGCGCAGGGCAATGCCCATTTATTGGGTTTAGCTTTTGTTGGGTTAGCCTCGTATTTTGTCTGTTTTGCTTTGTGCAGTTCTTTCCCCCTTCTCCCCCCAATTTTCATGTTGAAATTCCTTCGACTGCATTTCTATTTATATTACTAGCTGGCTTCTTAATGTTGCTAAAAGTTGTTTGCTTTAAGCGATCACAAAGTAAGTAAGTAGCCTTAGGTTAATTTGTCTTGCTTTCCCCCAAGCCTGATCTGTAGCATATGACCTAGGTGCACTTTGGTTAATGAGGAAAACAAAGTCGCTTTGATGGGTTGTTTCCCTTGCCACATCCCAATACTATAGCTCAGCATCCCCAGTTCTCTTTATTTCATTCTTGGTTTTCCCCGGTCCCCCAATCAGTGAGCTCAGGTCAGTGTACTTTTCTTAATCCTTGGGTTCTCTCTCCTCTGTCTTTCTTCTTGGCTTCTCCCACGAGATAAAAACTCCAGAGTCAGCTTCTCACGTCTCCGCAATGAAGCTCTCCACACTCGAAGTGATCTGGGTACTCAGCAGACACCTAGATTCTTGTGACTGCATTGGACACAGTCTGTGTGGCTTTCAAATCAGAGCCTGAACTTGATTTGATATTTGCTAACGTTTCCACTTCCTCCCTGGACTCCTGATTGTATGTATGGCCCTCACTTCATACTTCACACGCAGCATACACTCTTGTCTCTTTGCCCCCCCCCCCAAGTCATAAAGGAGGTGGCTCTGCCCTGTGTACTTCTCCCCTCAGCCTTACATCTTTCTTGGTTTTGGTAACAAATATTTGTTAGCATCGACTGCATTGCAGACGCTGGGAATATATGACAGTAAACAAAACAGACAGCGTCCTGCCCTCCAGGAGCTTGTAGTCCAGTTGGGGAGATAGGTAGTTAGAATCTAAGATAATTTATCCCGAAAGATGACCACCAAGCATTGTGGGAAAATATAGGAAGGGCATTATAGGCTGGGGACGAGGCGGTGAGAAAGTGACAGCCAGTGTGAGCCCTGAGGGATGGAAAGAGCCAGGCAGGGAGGGGGAGGGTGGGTTCTGGGCAGAGTGGCTCTGCGGAGGTCAGCTGGAGAGCACTTGGGATATTCGTGGGGTGGTCGGTACAGTCTGCTCTTGAAGACACTTGTTTTCATTTGTCTGGGTGGGTGGGTGGCACCAGAAGGATAAATGCCGAGTGATGAGAGTGGAGAGGGAGGCAGCGGCCAGATCATGAAGGGCCTTGTACATTGTTGAGAGCTCTGACCTCCATCCTGCGGACATTGAGAAGCCACTGAAACGTGTAGGGAAGTGACATGATCATCAGATTTCTGGTTTTTCTGATTTCTCCTCTTGCAGTGCGGAGACTGGCTTGAACGTGGCAAGGGTGGCCTCTCTTTGGGTTGATCCCAGGCACCACCTTCCCAAACCCACCTTCTCCTTATCCCCACTGTGTGTGTCCAGCTCAGCATGTCCAGCTTCTTGCGTTTTCCTGATTAGCACGAAGGCTTCTTTCAAACTCTAACTTGCCTTTTCTAGCTTCCTGTCTCGAAGGCCAGACCTCTGCCTTCTCCCAAGCTCCTGGCTGTCTGCTCGAAAATGAATGTGTCATCTGGACCATCCACTGCGTCTCCCATATTCCTGTTGCCCAGAGACTCCATTGCTTTGCCTACCAGCTTGCATCCCCTAGGATTTGGCTAGCCTGAGCTCCTCTGATCCCTGAAATTCATTGTAACTCACAGGGTTGGTCCTTCCTGCCTCCCCGGACCAGCCCAGACCTGCACCTGAGAGAATTCCTCTGACCCTCTTTTTCCAACCAGAAGTTGAGTATCCTAGGTATTCCACACTGGTCCCCACTGCACCCCCATATTGGACAATACATGTAGGAAGATGGATTGAAATAAGATGAGTTGAACTAGCCAGTACACTTTGGGAAAGTTACATAACTTCTCTGTGCCTCAGTTTCCTTATCTATAAACTATAGAAATGAAGAGACTCTATATCATAGAGTTGTTTGGAGGATTAAATGAGCGACTGCATATGAAAACAGTATGCCTGACACCCACTGTTTATTGATGTTTTTATGAAGGCGTCTACATTACCCTAGAGAAAGAGGCACGAGAATGTAAAAGGTTTTGGTGGCTGGAATAATTGGCCACAGCCAGATGGGCATTTATTTTGGAAGGTCCACTCGTCTTCACTTTGGTAATTGAGAGGTGACAGCAGTGCTACGTCCTGCCCATTCTGGGTGGGAGGGTGGGGAGGGGATACAGACCAAGTGGGCTTTCTTTTAAATCTGAGGTTTTATTCTGTGCTGATTTTGTTCCGGAACTTCCCTTTGTTTTCATGATATCAAACTAGCTTTGCATTTCATAAATTATGCTTCATTCCAGAGGGCAGTCATGATGTTTGTCTCAACTTTGCAGCTTGGGCCTCCATAAAACGAGCCTTTCCTCCTTAGTAATAGTGATAACAGCAGGTACTAGTTGGTAAGGCAATAGAAGACAACTCTGTGTGTTGATTTATTCCACAGGTAGGTAGTTATGAGCACATGCATGTGCAAGGCTTTGAGAAGGGAATTGGCCACCAATCGGGCAGGGACAGTCTCGTGGAGTGGCCCTAAGGTAAGGGAGAAAATGGTGCCCACTGTAGAAGAACAAAGGATTTCGTTTCAGCCAGGGCAGTCCAGGACCTTAACAACTGAGTTAGGTTTTGAAGAATCCTTAGATGGAAAGATGTAGTTGGTAAAGTGAGCAAGTAGACATGAGGGAGTGATCAGAATACCTATCACATCAAGTGCCTACTGTGTGCCAAGACCTGTTCTACATGCTTGCTTGTCTTAACTCATTTGAGCCACACAACAAGCCCCTGAAGTGGCTACTGTTATCACCCCATTTTACAGATGAGGAAACTGAAGCTCAGAGTGGCTGAGTAACTTGGCTAAGGTCACATTAACTGATAGAATCTGGCTTTGATCCAGACAGCCTGACTCCAGATTGGAAACACAAGTAAACGTACCCACCATGCAAGGGACAGCCTTTGCCTTCCCGTTTGTGTCTCTCCCCGTGGGCACCCTTTAAAGGGATTTTGAGTCTTTTTATCAGTCAGGTCTACTACAGTTTACAGATTTTGAAAGAATCATTTTATTGAAGGGCCCTTTTCCAGTTCAATTTCAATAGAATAAAGATCTAGACAGCATATAAATTTTCACAGTCAAAAATAGAGCTATATAATCTATGGCTATAACCCTTTTCATAGACCTACGGCTATGGATATAGGAAAACACTAGCTGAATTGTACATTTTACCCCCCTTGATTTCTGACAATTTGGCCATAAAATCTTTTGATAAAAATATCAAAAAACCCTCATACTGCAATACTGTAAGATGTGACTGTGCTAATGGCAAAAAAGTCTACATTTTAGACTGTCATGAACTGTTTAAACATCATAATGGGAAACATTTATGGCTCAAATAATTGAAGTCCACATTTCTCGGAATCTGTCTCAGCCTTTTGTTAGACCTTGAAACAAATCACAAAATTGACTGGCTCGAGTTTCTCCATAACTCTTTCTTCTCCACTGGGGGGTAGTGGGATGTGGCCGGGGCTGTGGGTCCATTTTTCCGGCTCGGGTCCCATATTAGGGGGAACTGACTTGGGCAAGACTGTTAGCCTCTCTGGATTTCAGCCTCCTCTTCTGAAGGACTTCGAGCCTCCGTCTCCATGCCTCCTGTCTACCGACTCCAAAGAAAGCGATCATTAATAGTGCGCATGATCTAATGGCAAGAAATGAAGAACCAAAGAAAAAGCAAATACTTTCGTTTCATCCATGTCACTCAACATTATTTAACAAATGTTTATTAAGCACCTACTGTGTACGTGATAAATATTTGTGCTTATCTCTTCCCAGGCTTGCTAAGAATTACAGTGTTAAATTCTCAAACTTACCTGGGGTTTACCTTCTCTCAGTTTCCACATTTCTAATGACCCACTTGTGGCTGTATTATTACTATAGAATGGTATGCTATTTAATCTTATTTTTTAAAATCCCAAACAAAGCAAAAGAGAAAACTTTCATCTCAAAGTGATCCATTAGCACGTGGAAAATTACTATTAAGTCACGGACAACACTAGCATATATATTCTTCCAAGCTTTTTAGGGTACAGAAGCCCCATGTAAATGGCTGGGTAATGCTTTTTAGGAAAAACCACAGTCGCAGCCTGGACCAGTGACGCGATGGATAGCATGTCTGACGATGGGTTAGAAGATTCCAGGAAAGACCACAGCCATCAGATGTTCACCTCTAATCCTGATGGGCCCGATGACATACTAGTTTTAACGGTTTGCAGTGATAAATTTGTCGCAGAATTGGAGTCTTCTCCAGGTTATAAATTGCTCAGACCCAAACGCTGTGGAAAATTTATAAGGACTGCCATTAGAATAAAATGTTTTAAATTATCTGTTGAGAGAGAGAGAGAGAGAGAGAGAGAGAGAGAGAGAGAGAGAGAGACCCAATAAGAGGTTTATCAGATAGTCATGAGTTCATGTGTCACAAAAGAGTCATTGGGCTATTCGTCAAGTGATAAATTGGATAATAATGATAAAAGTGTGTCATTTTTAAAAATGCTTTTTCAGGTGCCAGGTATCCATTATTTCATCCAATCCTCACAATCACCTAGTGAGGTGTACACTCTTATTCCTATTTTCCAGATATGAAAACTGAGCTTAGAGAGGTAAATAATGCTCCGTAGGGTCACACAGTTAGAAAACGGCTGAAAATGTTTCCAGGTGCCTGTCTCCTTCCATTCGTCATCTTTAAGGTGGAAGTCATTATCCTTGTCCTCGAGTCAGCTCTGCCTTTCGATTTCTGTCAGCGATACCGTGGTTTTCTCAGATTCGTTCTTGCAGTCATCATCGATTTTTCCTCCTGTCTTTGCTCGGATCCTTTCAATCACCCAGTCCCTTTGCATGTTCAGTGTCTTTCTGCTGTCGACCCTCTTACCACCTCCTTAGTCTGGGGGTCTAGGCCTCACCTAAGTGGACTCAGAATTCAAGTTGGCTCCCTTCTGGCTCCTACCCTCCTCTTAGGTTCTTCTGCTAACTTCTCCCCTAACTGAGGATCCAGTTACCTAAACGCATCCTGCATTTTCCCACGTGGCCCCTTCGGGCATGGTGACGCCCTCCTGGGACGTGCCTCCCACTGAGCCCCGCCCCTTCCTTGGGGTGAAGTCCGATCCCCTCCTCCACAGGCGTTCTGATCAGTCCACTCCTCGGTGACCATCCCGTCTGTGGTGTCAGGGCCTCTCGGTTTGCTCTGAGCACGCGCTGCCTGCCTGCACTGCGGCACGGCTCTTCCCGTCTGGGATCTGCCGCTCCGTGGTGCCC
>PVJC01010388.1:0-43807 GCA_004026665.1 Murina feae
GGAAGAGGGGGGGGGGAGAGAGAGAGAGAGAGAGAGAGAGAGAGAGAGAGAGAGAGAGAGAGAGAGAGAGAGAGGAAGCCCACCGGCGCTAGGACCCAGCGCGGCCGCAGGGCGGGCTGGGGGCGCGGCGCGCACCGCTCCCTCCGCGCGGGGAGAAGCTGCGCCCCGCGGCGCGCGGCGGGTCGGCGCGGCGGGAGGGAGAGCGCGCGCCGGGCGAGTGCGCGTGCGCAAGGGCGCGCACCGAGCGGGGCGGACAAAGGGCGGCGGCGCGCGGCGCGGAGGGTGGAGCCGCGAGCCGGGCAGGCAGGTGCGCGCGGGGCGGAGGGCGGAGCCGCGATGCCGCGATGGAGCGCAGCCCGGGCGGGCGCCGGGGCCGGGGCCGGAGCGCCAGGCGGAGCGCGAGCCCGAGCCGCAGGCAGAGCCCGGACCAGGCCGGCGTCCGGGACCGCGGGGCCGGGCTGCTCGTAGCGGCGGCGACGGAGCCCCCCAGCGGCTGAGGGGCCTCCTCCCAGCCCTTGCGGGCGGGCGGGCGGCCGGGACGCAGCGAGCCCCCGCCGCCTGGGCGCGTGGGGATCCCCCACGGCATCCAGACTCGGAGAACCCCGGGAAGGCGGGGGGAGGCCTCCGGACCCGACCCAGAACGACTGCCCCGCCGGGGACGGCGAAGGCTCCCTCTGCAGGGAGGAGACTCCCCCTGCGGTGCCGCGAAGACTCCCCCTCTTCAGTCGGGCGCCCCAAGACCCAGAAGGCAGTGACCCTCCTGCCCGGGAGCGCGGCACCCCCTCTCGAGATCCTGGTCAGTACAACTCCACACCTCAAGGCACGAAGACCCAGCTCGGAGCGCCCCTACATCAGGGAGCCCTAGACCCCCCGATTTCGGTACCCGAACCCCACTTCTAGGGACCTGAGGACCGAAGAGCTATTCCTCACCAGCAAGAGGCCTCGGGGACACCCCTGCACACGCGCGCGCACACGCACACACACCCGCTCTCAAAGCTCCGGGACCCGGGCGGCTGAGCCCCGAGCGCGCCCCTCGCACCCCGGCCCGTGGAGGTGGCGCCCTGAGCCCCCCGGGCCGGGCCGACGGAAACCGAGACGGCGCCCAGGCCCCCCGCCGCGGCGTCCCCGCGGCCCCAGCCCAGGTAAGCCAGGCCCAGGTGAGGAGCAGCAGGTGAGTGGCCCCCGAGGCCCCTAGACCTGCAGGTGGGGACGGTCCCGCCGGGTGCGCTCGGCCCCCTCCCCAGCGTCGCCATGGAGCCGAGGCTGAAGGACGTGTCTTTGTGTCTCGCTTGGAGGAGCCGCGCCCCCTCCTCCCTTCCCCCACCCCTCACCCTAGCCTTGGGGTTCGCTGCCCGGCTCCCCGGCCCCCCGCGGGAGTGGTGGTGGCAGAGCACCTTGCGCCACGGAGAGGGGGAAAGAGGGTAGAGTTTCCCCCCAACACACACCACCCCCAAAAAGCAGCACGCACATCTGAGAGCCTGGAGCAGTTGGATCCTGGGTCATGGGAGTATTTGTATTCCCCCCCCGCCTCACCCCCACCATGGCCAGGCTGAGTTCTCAAGTGGAGTCCTTCCCGGGAGGAGATTTGGGGGTGTTCACAGGTCAGGGGACCCATAGTGTGTGGCCCTAGGGTGATGGCTGGGGCTTTGTGTGTGTGTGTCTTTGTCTGTGAGAGGGCAGGGAATGGGTGTGTTTGAGAGAATGGGTGGGAATGCCTTATTTTCTCTGTGACTCCACTGCCCCCCAACCCAGGCCACAGTGGGGGGTCTTCGCCCAGGCCACCTTGTGCTCCCTGCAGGTCGGGGAGGGGGCATGCCCTTTCCAAAGTGAGGCACTGGCTCTGGGGAGGGCGGGCGGGAGGGAGTCTGGATGCAGAAGCCATTTCAGGTCAGGCCTTCCCTTCTCCTGACCTGACCTCCACAACCCCCAGGGCCAAACCGATTGGGTCAGTGCGTTTCCGACACCAAAGGGCGTCCTAGGTTATCACGTTGGCTTTCCAGGATGTATCCAAGGCAGTACTGCCACCTGGCCCTGCAGCTCATGGGACGATGAGAGGCCTGGGGGGGGGGGGCTGTACCCTGAAATTCTGACATTCTGAATCAGAAGGGGCTGACGGGTGCCGAGGAAACACTTTGGGGTTTCCACCAGTCTCCTCTCGTGCCCTCCGCAGGCAAGCAGTGCTGAAGGCAGGACTCTGGGTACAGGTAGCCCCACCAGGAGTTTCTCTTTGTTCATCTCGTCATTGAACAATCTACTGCCTGTGATGTACCAGGCACTGGAGTCGAGGTTCTCTTTCTCACTTCATCCGATCCTCTCTCCTGATCCTCGGACCCCTGGGATGTCCTCGGTTTGCCCAGGCCACACCTGAAGCACTTGATCCCCAATTCTGCTGCAGACGTGGGGTCCCTGAGGCTGCATGGCCAGTGCCTCCTTCCCTCTTTCCAATACCGAGTACCCCCACCCCATCTGCTGCTGGCACCGACCCAGGGGGGAGGTAGGGGAAAGGGTAGGAGGTGCTTCTGGCTAGATCTCTGGCAGCCCCTCCTGAAAATTCAAGGGCAGTTGAGGCGATGCCCCTCAGCACAGGCTGTGGGGGAGCCAGCTGCCCTGAACACTGGGTGATCTCGGGCAAGAGTGTGCCTTCTCCCAGAGATGACAGCGTGAGCCTCTCACTCACTCTGTAGCTGGAGGGGCGGGTGTAGGTCGCATTTGGGCGTCAAGAAGCATCCAGGTGTGTCCTCTGCGTCTCTGAAATGATTCCCATAGTGGGTTCCCAGGAGCCTAGAGCTTTACTGTATAACCCACAGGCAGGGGAGTGGAGGGAGAGATAGAAAGCAGAGATTGGAGTCACTGAGACCAGGGGACCCCGTCAAGAGGTCAGAGGGACATGGGGGGTAAGGCCTCACCTCACTCACTTGCAGTGGCTCCCTGTTGAGTCCGGACTGAACCGCAGTTAAAGCTCCGTGCAGTGTGGCCCTCCGCCGCCTCCCCAGCGTCATCCTCCGTTACTCACTCATCATCCTCTACTTCACCTCTGGCTCATCTTCCTGTCCCCCTTCCCTCCCGCCTTCTGTCACCTGGTGCTGTTCCCCAACTTGAAAAGCTCCACTGTTGGATGGCTCAGGAGCAGCTCTCTGCCTCTACCTCCCCTTTTTATCTGGCCTGAGAGCTGCATCGGGGGCTTGGAGACAGTAGAGTGCGTCCACATGTGCTGGGAGCGTTTGTCTCCACATCTAGACCCTGAGCTCCAGGATGTGGGGCCAGATCTGTCTCGTCCCCATGGCATCGTCCCCATTGTCTAGCCCCAGGCCCAGCATCATATACAACACATGTTGTGAAATACAGCCTCTGGACACATTCTGATGATCCGAGCAGTGTTTTTCCTCATTTGCATCTGTTGCCAATACTTAAAAAACAAACAAAAAATTTCACATACAATTTCACATACAAATATTGATTTTGGGATCCTATTGAAAAAGCAGATGACGTGCGAGCGGAGGCAAGAGCCAAAGAGAGACAGAGCTGACCTTTAGATGGAACGCCACCCTCCAGCCTGCCCTGACCCCACCTGGCCTGCTCGCTCAATAACACGATACGCAGCTGGCCCTGCAGGCTTGGGGAGGAGGCCAGAAAGTGTTTGCTCTGTGGGTGACCTTTGCTTGTGTGTGTCTTGCACACGTGGGTATTCTCTGCCTCCCCCGTGACCACACGAGAGCATGCACAGAGCAGCCCCCCTCTGGGGTCCTAGGGCTGTGATGAAGTGAGCCCGAGTTCCCGCCAGAGTGTCAATAGCCTGGCCCCGCTTTTCCTCCTCGCCCATCCTGTGCCCCTCCCCTGTGCTAGAGGTGCAGCCGCCACCAACTTGGTTTTACTGTCTCACTTTCCCAGAAGCACAAGCTCAAGACCTGAGGCCCACGTCTTGCTGGAGATTCTTGGGGGAGGACCACACTCTGGCCTCAGTTTACCCATGCGTCAGAGAGGAATTGGAAGCCATAAGCTTCCTCTTTGTTCTGACTTTCCGGGGCTTGAGACCAAGCTGCTTTAGTTTGAGTCAGGCCAGAGAGATGTCAAAAGTCACTCAGAAATGTCAACATTCCCTAAACATGAATGAAGCCTACGGGCCAAGTAGCTGGGCCAGAGTAGGGGAGAGGCCCGAGCTGGGCCCCGGGCACTCGGCATGGCCCTGGAAAGGGGTGTGCCGCCTTCCTGGATGAAGGTCTATAGCAGCCCTACGTTGGAGGGACAGCAGGGAACCATAGTTGAGAGCACAGGCTCTGGACCTCGCCTGGGTTTGCATCCCACTTAGCTGCTGTGTGACCTTAGGCAAGTCATTTAACCTCTCTGAGCTTGGTTTCATCCTGTGGAAAACAGGGATAATACCTACCTCAGGTTCATCAGGGGAGTGGGTTAAAGCATGCAAAGGGCCTAGGACCGGGTCCAGCACACGAAAAGTGCTCAGTAACTATTGGCTGTTACTTAAAGTTGCACTGCCATGTGGGAGACTGAGCCTGGATAACCACCTTGCTTTCCTACAGCCTGTCTGGGGAGCCCATAGGGCTTTGGTGCTGTCCCCGTGAGAGGGGAAGCGGGTGTTTGAGAGGCAGTGCTGTGTGGTGCTTTAGAGCAGGGAGCAGTCCAGGTGCAGTGGGCAGGGGTTCAAGCCTGAGGGTCTGTGAGGGCCCTCCCAGTACCTTGGCCCATGGCTCTGTCATAGGGTGGGAACTAGGGTGGGAACTGGGCCTAGTTCTGTAGTCAGGCCCTCTCCCTTCCCAGCTCCGCTGTCCAGGTGCATCGCCTGTCTGGCTTGTCCCCAGGCTTTCTGCCCTAGGCTTCTGGGCCTCAGGCCAGGGCCTGGATCAGCATCCCCAGTGGACCCAGGGTTTTCCCCAAACTACCTGGTCGTAGGAAGCTGTGGCAGTTGGGCCTAGAGGGGCCAGTTGAAGCCCACTCCCCTCCCCTCTCCACCCACCGTTCCCAATCCCCACCATAGCCTGGCCACAGTCTGGAGATGGAGCAGGTCCAGGCTCTCAGGTCAGCCCCTCTCTGGGAGCCAAGTCATATTAGGGTTGGAAGGAAGCAAGGGAGCATTTTTCACCGTCCAGTACTCCATGTCCATTGCTTTCTCATTTAGTGCTGAAAACAGCATTAACCCAGAGTGGGGATTTGAGCCCAGCTCTGTGCGCCCCCAGAGGTTTGTGTGAAACTGGCTGCAAATTGCCTGGATTTGAATTCCTACCGCTACCATTCATTGACTACACGACCTTGGACAAGGCAGTTGTCTTCTGTGCCTCAGTTTCTCCCGATGTGGAGTGGAAATAATACCTGCTCCTATTCCCTAGGGTTGTGTGGAGGATAAAAGAGCCCCTTACAGATAAAGCACATGTAGCAGTGCCCGCTACTTAACTGTTGTCCTTAATTCTGCAGACCCTGCGGGATATGCAAATGAGCTGGTCTGGCCAGGGGGAGTCCCTGCCCACCACCCCAGCTCTCCTCCCTTGGCCTTCACCAGTGCTGGGAGAGGCAGAGAATGTCCTAAATGCCCCTGGGTACTGGGAGGGCCCTAGGGGGCTGGGGTGTGGGCTACACAGAGCAGGGTCACCTCCTCTTCCTCTGGTCAGGACCCAGCAATGCTGCAGAAATCCCCGCCCCAGGGCAGTCCCGCCATAGCAGGGAGATCCTCTGTGCCTGCTAGCTCTGACCCTGTGTCCCCTGGAGGAGCAGGGGACCTTTAACATGGTGTAGTGCTAAAAAGGGTCTCTAGATCCTGCTGTGTGACCTTGTACCAGGTGCTTAACCTCTCTGAGCCTCAGATTCCTCATCTACAAAAAAGGTGGGTGGTACTGTACCTCCCTTGTAGGGTCACAGTGAGGATTAACTGAATGAATGTGTGTAAAGTGCTATGCATGGCACTGAGTACCCACTAAGGGTTTGCTCTGATTACTAGTTCTCAAAAGCCCTGAGCAGAAAGGAAATGTTAATGTCACTTTTTTATTTTATTGATGAGAGAGAAAGAAACATCTATCAGTTGCCTCCCGTTCCTGTCCGACTGGGTATCGAACCCACAACCTGACTAGAAATTGAACCTGCCACCTTTTAGTGTATGGATGACACTCCAACCAACTCAGCCACACCGGCCAGGGCAGCCCCACTTTTATAGATTAAAAAAAAAGAGGCTTGGGAGTGAAGGCCTTTACTCGGGGTTTCCTATCTAGAACTTAGGGAAGACTCTGCCCACTTTTCCCTCATTCACTCACAGTCTACAGGGCAAGACCTGTCAGAAAGACCCAACAGGACCTACCTGGGCTCCAGCTGCAGTCCCGGGCGTATCTGTTGCTCAGCTTTCCTGCCCCCACACCTCTGTTCCCGTGGGGCCGCAGGTGGGAGCTGCAGATGGAGGGGTCTGCACCCGGGACTCAGAAGCCCAGGCTTCCCTCACCTCTTCCCTCAGCCTCCCTCCAGGGAGAGCGGTGGAGTCATGTGTCTCCATCTCTCAGGGCCTGGCACAGGTGGCTTCAGGAGGGGCTTGCTCAGGTCGAGTTTGGCGTGCGTCTCACTCAGAGTGAAAGGCAGGTCCTGGCTCTGACCTCCGAGGCCCGGTACATTGCCATCCCCTTTTCACCTCTATCCTCACCTCCTGCCCCTACCCCTTACCTGCCACCCTGCACCCCTGCTGGCCTCCTCACTGCTCCCCGAGCACACCAGGCACGGTCCCCATGCCTCTGCCAGGAAGGCTGCCCCACCACAGTGTCCACATGCGCAGCATTCTCACTAGGGCCTTTGCTGACCCCGAGTACAGTTTCATTCCCTGCACTGGGCATCTCCTCGCTTCTCCCTTTTCCCCCTTTAAGGTCTCCCTGACTGACACGTATCTCACTTTCTAAGCCACGTCTAGCTGTGCCACACTGGTCATGTCACTTAGTCTTCCCTTCTCTGAGTCTCAGTTTCCTGAGCTGTAAGGTGTATACTCTAGTGGGAATAAGACAGTTGTGAAGTTTAAGTGAGTCAATATATATAAAGTGCTTAGATGCTGAGTGTTTCATAAACGTTGGCTGTTATTAATACTTACATCTGTACCATTCTTATCCCTAGTCTACTGATAAGAAAAGGAGGCACAGAGAGAGTAAGTGACTTACCTCAAGCTTCCTGGCAAGGAATAGTGGTGACCTGAGTCTATCCAGGAATGCCTGAATCTAGGGTCCGGGCTCTCAAGCTAGGCTACATCCTCCGCTCCATCCCTCGATAGGGGCTCAGGGAAGGAGGGAGAGGTGAGGGCTGTGGCTAGGGAAGGGCTCTTTTCAGGGAGCCTCTGTTCCCCTAGACATCTCTCCAGTGGCCCCACTGATGGACACCCCGCCAAGGGCCTGGCCCAGCAGCCAGTGGTGGGTGCCTACCCTGCCCCCCGCCCTCCACTCCTGTTACTACCCATGAGTGTTGGGCTGCCCACCTCACACAGGCAACAAGGCCCATCCACGCCCCTCTCACACCCACAGAGGCTGCCCTAGGTAGGCTGGGAGTGGTGAGGCTGGGGCTCTCACCGCCCACAGGGCGCTAGGGGAGGGGTGGAGAGAGAAGGCTGAGGCCAGAGCCAGAAGCCAAGCCTGGTAGGAGGGCAGTGGGAAGAAGTTCCCAGTTTCTATTGCTCAGTCTTGGGACAGTCCCAGTTCTTCCTCTTGGTCTCCTCACCTGGTAAATTTGTGAGCTGGGTCACATGATCTCCAAAGTCCCTTCTGGCTCCAGTATGTTCAAGGGCCACTGGAAAGGTATGGATGGCTGTATTGCCATTTATTTAACCAAATCTGCTGATTGACAGTTGGATTGTGTCCAGCCTGTCCAGCCCTGGGGGCCTGGATTACCACTCTGCAGCAGTTCTCCGTCCTGGCTGCCTAGCCTCAGGCCTCCCCTGGCCTCCCACTTGATACTGCCTGGGTGCTGTCCACGCCTGTGGTGCTGAAGACCTTGGGACTAGAGGGAAGCCTGGGCTGCAAACCAGAGGCCAAGAGCAGAGGAGCTAAAGCAGAGAAAGTTCAAGGTTCAGTCCCTGGCTCTGACCCTCACTGGCTGAGTGTGACCTTGAGCAAGTTGCTTAACCCCTCTGGGCTTCAGCATCCTTGTCTGTAAAAGAAGATTGAATGGCAGCAGTAATGTAAAGCATTGGCATGTTGAGAAAATAGATGATAATTTTACTCTATTATTTTAGAGACAGTAAAGCATAGTGGCTAAGCTTTTGGACACTGGAGTGGTGATGCCTGAATTTGCATCCTGGCTCTGTTACTGGATAATCTTGATCTTGTGCCTCAGTCTCCTCATCTATAAATTGGGATGATGAATAGTCCCCGTGTCAGGATGTTGTGAGGATTAGGGGAGATCATTTACATGAAGCGGTTGTCATGTGACAGGCGTTCCCTAAGTGCCAGCTGTTATTATCACTTTCCTCCATGTCTGCTGTGCTTGGGCCTGGGCGTAGAGGGAGGCAGCACCGTGTCCTGCAGACACCCTGGCCTCTAGCCCAGCCCGGCCCCTGGCTTTCTGTGTGGTTTTCAGCAAACCACGGTTCCCTTCTGGCCATCAACCTCCACATCTGTAAAATGGGGCTAATGATACCTCATGCAGGCCCCTGGGAAAATAGCTTTGTTCCTGTAGGATCGCATCCAGGAAAGCCAAGATATAAAAAGTTACAACTTCCCAAACACTAAAAGAATTATTCACCCGGCGTTCGTCACGCCCTACGTGTTGGAAATAGCAAGATGATTAAGGCATGGGGCTTGCTTTTAGGGAGCTCTTGCGTTTCTTGCTGAATTGTTAACCCCCTTCAAGCCTCCTTCCGGTGGCACCTCCTCCAGGAAGCCACCCGATTCCCTCCCGCCCGTGCCCTCTGGAAATGCTGGCGCACTGACTGGCCTTCCTGGCCACAGGTTAGCTAAGGCCTTGTTTTCCCTGCCTTCCTGATTGGTAAGCTTACCCCCAGGATCCGATACATCGCTGGGACCTGCTTGCCTCGCGTTAGCACCGAAGCAGTGCCTGGGCTCGAGGAGGTATGCTGCTCTGCAGTCTCCAGGTTGCAAGTTACATAAACTCAACTCAGACCTGCTTATGGGAAAGGGAAACGTTTTGACTCATGAAACAAACATGCAGGAGTATAACTGGCTGTAGACATGCCTGACCCAGGTGCTTCGAGTCGCAGTGACCCGGTGCATGGGATGGATCCGCTGGTCGGCCACGTCTGGTGGAGACAACTCTCCTGAACCACAGGGGCTGAGAGGGGCCATTCCCTCAAGAAAGGGAAGTTGGTGCCGAGCAGGGAAAACATCACAGGCCCATTCAGAAAACCACGGAAGGGCCAAGGCGGGGAGCGTGGGGGGAATCGGGGGCATCTGTAACACTGTCAACAATGAAAAATAAATCTAAAAAAGAAACCACAGAAATGTGTGAGCGAGGCAAGAATCAGGTCCAATCTGCCCTTCAGAGAATTCATCTGATCACATGTATAGGAGAGGGGGTTGGAGGGGAGGAACCTGGAGGCAGGAGAGGGGAGGGTGTGGGGGTGCGGGGAGCTGATTCAGACATGCAGGCTAAGGAATGAAGCTGCAGCCCCTGGCTTTACAGGGGAGCACAAGTGAAGCAGGCGAGGGCGGGCAGGGGGCTCCCCGTCCCACTCAGCACCTGAAGTTCCATCTGGTAGCTGCTTTTTCAGGGACTTATTTCAATAATAATAATAATAATATTGACCAGAGAGGCGACCCGCCCAAACAGCCACTCAATGGCATCTCCCCAGGTGAGGGCTTTGTTAAGGATACCCCTGGCGGGGGGGGGGGGGGGGGGGCTGTGCTTGTAGCCCAGGGACCCAGACTCTTTGAATCCCAGAGTGAGAGCAAGAAAGGCCTGACTGATATCACTTAGTCCGACTTTGCCTTCCACTGATTCCCAGACAGATGCGCACCCAGGGTCTGCCTTCCCACCGCTCCGGTTCCTCCCTGCTGTGACTTCACCCCTGAATTGCCCATTTTGAATTGCAGTCTGCCTGGTCTGCCTTCAGGAGCCTCGAAGGACTCAGTACACGGGATCTGAAGCCTGATGGCCTGAGTTCAAATCCCAGCTGTGCTAATTGTTAGCTGTTGGCAAGTTATTTAGCCCACCTGTACCTCAGTATTCTTTCCTGTAAAATGGGGATAACAGTAGCTAGCTCCTACCTCCTAGACCTGTGATTGTTAATGATTGGATCCATAGTGTTAGCACAGCACCTGGCAAATGGTAAATGCTCGATAAGTATTAGCAGGCCTGGCCGGTTTGGCTCAGTGGTTGAGTGTTGACAGGAGGTCATGGTTCGATTCCGGTTGAGGCACATGCCCAGGTTGCTGGATCAATCCCCAGGAGGGGGGCGTGCAGCCGATCAATGATTCTCTCATCATCGATGTTTCTATCTCTCTCTCCCTCTCCCTTCCTCTCTGAAATCAATAAAGACATAAAAAAAAAATATTAGCCAGTATTGTTTTTCTCTCAGGATAAGGACAGGCCCCCTTCTCTTTATAGTCTGCTCGCCTTCCACCTACTCCTGTAATTGCATTCTTACCATGTGGTTGCCAGTGTTGTCACCATCAAGATTACCTTCTGCCCTGACCGGTTTGGCTCAGTGGATAGAGCATCAGCCTGCGGACTGAAGGGTCCTGGGTTCGATTCCAGTCAAGGGCATGTACCTTGGTTGCGTGCACATCCCCAGTGGGGGGTGTGCAGGAGGCAGCTGATGGATGCTTCTCTCTCATCGATGTTTCTAACTCTCTATCCCTCTCCCTTCCTCTCTGTAAGAAATCTATAAAATATATTTTAAAAAAAAGATTGCCTTCTCTGGCCACACTCTAGGCAGTCAGACACACTGAGGTCCAAGTCCTACTCTTTCGTTCACTTGCTCTGTAAGCCTTGAATTAGGAAAATGCTAGCTTCTAGAAGAAATAGGCCCCCATATCGCAGCAGCCTAACACAATAGAAGTTTACTTCTGGTTCATATAAGATGCTGAGTGGGTAATCCTCCCACACCAAGGACCCAAGGCTCTTTCTGTCTTGTAGATCCACCATCTTTCAGGATCTTGGAGTCCTCCGCATCAAGTCAGCATGTAGAGAGCCCTGGCCTGTGTGGCCCAGTGGGTTGGGCATTGACCTATGCACTAAAAGGTTCCTGGTTCGATGCCTGGTCAGGGCCGATGCCCAGGTTATGGGCTCGATCCTTGGTAAGGGGCATGCTGGAGGCAGCTATTTCGATGTTTCTCTCTCTCAAAAAAATAAATAAAAATACTTTTTAAAAAGAAGAAGAGAGGAGAGAGACATGAACCATTCTTAAAGGTCCTAGCCTAACTGTGACACACACATCCTTTCTGTTCTCCTCTCATCAAGGAAATCAAGTCCAGTGACCACAACTGGACACAAGGGCGGTGAGAGGTGCAGTGCCCACAGCTGCCCGCCAGCAAAGCTCTGTGTTATAGGAGACAAAACAGAGTGTTGGTGGGCAGTTGGCTGTCTTTGCTGTAACCGTAGTAAGTCAGGGCCCGTTCTTCCTCCGTAAAATAGAAAGCCTCGCTGAGTGGGGCCTGGCGGTACAGCTCTGTCCATTTACTAAAGTCATGAAATTGTACACTTTAGGGGAATTTTGTGATATGTAAGTTATACTCAAGCTGGGGGTGGGAGGGAGGGTGTGTTTTTTTAATCCTCACCCAAGGATATTTTGTCACTGATTTAGAGAGAGGGAATGTTAGAGAGAAACACACCGATTGGTTGCCTCTGGGCCGGGGAGGAGCCTGCAACCAAGGTACGTGCCCTCGGCCAGAATCGTACTGGGGACCCTTCGGTCCGCAGGCTGACGCTCTGTCCACTGAACCAGACTGGCCAGGGCTACTCAAGCTGTGTTTAGGAAATAGGAAGTGTGTCGCCCTCCTTCTCAGGATACTGGTGAGGACTCAGCGACGTTTTGCCAAGCTGCACTGTGTGTGCACAAGGGGGCAGGGGATTGGAAGTAGGCCTGAGTGGGGTTATGCATTGGGTGTAGTTTTCATGGGGCACCCAGCTCGAGCCACCTGCCAACAGGAAGTGGTAGTGGTTCCATCTTGCCTCTGGCTAGGGACTCGGCGGCCCTCCCCTCAGGTGGAGGAAGGCCCAGCGCAAAGGGCCAGAGCTTTTATGGTCAGAGCCCAGACTGCTGCTGGGAAGAGGGGCTGACACCCTCCTGCTTTCAGCAGCACAGATGGGAGCCGAGGGCTTCCCTTGAGGCCGGTGAGGACATGCACAGTCAGCTTGAGAGTGGACAGATGCGGTGCCAACTGCACAGGTGCGGCCGGCAGCCCCACTGCCTGGGCCAGGCCGCTCGCAGCTGCTCCACAGAGCAGAGGCAGTGATGGCGGTGGAGGTAGAACTTGGGCGAAGGCCCCACTGATGCCAGACAAATGCCTCCAGCCTCACTGCCCCCCGAAGAAAGGAGCTGGTCCCTTCTGCCTAGACTGCTGTGAGGGTTCAGGGGGTGGCACATGTGAGCACCTGGACCAGTGCCTGCACCCAGCCCGCTGTCCACAGGACCTGAGTGAGTGCGGGCGTGCCCTTGGCCAGGCTCTGCTCTCTTCCAGGCCCCACTTTCCTCGCCTGGATACTGAGGGGCCAGAGGTGCTCCCACTTCCTGACTTGGGAGCCCCCCCAGCACTAGCTGTATGACCTTGGTCACGGCCTCACTCCCCTCACCCCTAAGGGGGTAATAATACCCACCTTGTGGGGCAGGGGGTGAGGTCATCCTTAGAACAGGGCCTGACACGCAGTAAGTACAATTTAAATGTTAGCTGCTGCTGCTGCTGTTGTCATTTATTTTCTTCATCATTTGGATGTGGAAGCCGAGGCCCAGAGAAGCAGTGTGACTTGCTCAAGGTCACCCAGCGGAAAAGTGGTGCCCGTTAGGGTCAAGGCCAAGGCTGCTGAGCCCCGAGGCCTGTGCAGGCTCCATCACTCCCCACCGCACCTCCGAAGTCACGTGCGCAGTAAGTGGGTCAGAGGCAGTGAGTACCTGGGGGGATGACGCAGCAGCAGGGACCGTGTGTGGATTAATTCCTTGTCTCCTGCCAACACTTTGCAACAGGCCTGAAGGGACAGGGAGGTGGGCAAGGAAGGTGACCCCCAAAACTGGACCTAGGAACTAAGGCAATAGAATTTAACCTGATGTAGCCCCACCCCCCTCGGGTGCTCATGGCTATTGATGAGGACAGGCAAGGAACAGCTAAGGCACCCCAAGATACTCAGGGTCCTGAGAGAGACATGCTCTGTCTGAACCCTGGGATCCGAAGAGACAGGAATGGGGCAGGAGGGAAGGCTTCCTGGAGGAGCAGGACCTGAGCATACTGAGACCCAGGAGCTGCGGGGCGGGGCGGGGGGGCAGGTAGCAGGTATGTGCAAGAGGCTGCAGAGAGACATTCAAGCTGGAGAGAGGCAGTGCAGGGCAGTGGTCAGAGCATGAACTGAACCTGGGGTGAGGGGCAAATGGTGGGGGGCTAAAATCCACTCTGTGGCTGTACCCTGACCCAGCCTGGTGCCCACCCAGGGCAACTCTGAGGCCAGAGTAGCAGGGAGGAGCCAGGCACCAGCAGACCCTGCAGAAGGGAGCAAAGAAGGACTCCTAGCACCTTGCCGCTGCCCATCAAGCTCCCCAGTGATGCGGACAGAGCCCCAAGTGGGAGCATTGCCCATGTGTGTACATGTGCCTGCACACGGGCCCACCCACCTCAGCAGCCCACTCAGCCCACGGGGTCCACACAGTTCAGAAGAAGTGGGTCAGCGGAGCAGCCCAGTGTGTCTCCCTAGTGGGCAGCAGGGGGCGTGTGCTCCTTAGCACCCCTGGGGAGAGCCCCACAGTCCACAGAGGGCTCAGGGTGCTGGCAGGCGGCCTCACTGTTCCCACTGCATCAGAGCCAGCGATTCGCTGACCCCGGGATCCTCCACCAGGCAGGGTGGATGTTGACAGGGTGAGGGGCGGGGGGAGGAGCAGCCCCTTCAGCTCTGAAACCAGGGAAGACTGTGGTGGGAGATAGCGCCCACTTTAGCCCAGCTCCCACTGCAAGTCTCTGCCCCAACACCATCTGGCGACTGCAGCCAGAGGGCCCAGTGCTCTCCAGCCAGGAGCCGGGACTGCAGCGGCGACGTGGTGACGGTGTATGGCACGGCTGGGTTCACCACACAGGGGGGTGGAGGGAGGGGACAGGATGGGGTCTGACATGGGCTAGAGACCCTGAGGGCATTCATGTGGCATTTCAGATGGACTCCTGGCATATGTTCAGGCTGAGAGAAGTAGGAGAGGGAAAGCAGTAGGCAGGGAAGCTTCTATTGCAACAGGCTTATTCATGAATGGAGGAGGGGGGGCAGGATCCTGAGGAGGAAGGGGTGGGAGCCAAGCTGAGGAGGGAGGAGGGCCCCCAGCTCCCAGCCAGCTGGGAGCCCTGCAGATGGGGCTGGGTGGGAGGCCAGGAAGTTCCCTCCTGATGTTCCTCCTCTCTGTGAAGTGGGAGGCTGGGTCGTGCAGAGGGAAGGGGAAAGCAGAGGAGGGTTTGGGTCTAGGAGAGAGGCGGAGCCAGGGTGAGGATGCCGGCTCACAGAGAACTCATCCTGCTCCCAGGCTCCGGTCCAGCGCAGCCAGAGAGAATGTAGGTTACACTGACCCCGCACACCTCACACAGACGGCAGTCTTCGGGCCAGACACCAAGCATTTCGCGTCTGTTAACGCATTGATCCTCACAACAGCCCAGAGGGAGAAGGGACTCATCTCTTTATAGATGGGAAACTGAGGCACAGAGGGATGAAGTAACTCGCCCAAGGCCAACCAGTTAGCAAGTGACAGCTGGGGTTCAAAGCCAGCCATCTGGCTCCAAGTCTGTGCTTTCTCTCAGCCATGGTGGTCTTGCAAAGGGTGGCTGTGAGGGTGTTGGGTGGCACACCTGGGATGGAGGCCGAGGGGAGTGCGGGGAGCAGAGGAGGCAGGCTCCTGTCAGCACCGAGAGTGCAGTGCCAGCCGCTCCTGCTGCCGCACATCCAGCTCCCCAGTCTTGTCCTCCCCCCACCAGACAAGAAATGCAGGCCCAGAAGTCACCCAGGCCTGGACTCCCCACTGCAGCTCTCGGCCCCCAACACCATCTTGGGACAACCTGTACTTCTGGGGGTGGGCGTGTCCAGCTTTGTGGACACTGAAGGGGTCAGGGGAGGGGGGAGGGGGGGTCTGTGGGACAGGCACTCTGTCCTCGTGTCTGGGGCTCAGCTGTGGCTCTGTGTACCTCTGCTGGCTGTGCTGTCATCTGTGGTGGCGGAGGGATTATAAGCTGTGGTGGGTGTGTGGCCATATCTGCACCATCTGCCAGAGTGTTCTGAGACTGTGGCTGACGTACTTGATAACATGACCTCTGCCCTCAGACCTTGCCTTCCCCACTGCTGCCTTATTTTTGTCTACAGCCCATATCCCCTTTTCTCATAATACTAGGGGCCTGGTGCACAAAAATTTGTGCACTTGGGGGGCTCCCTCAGCCTGGCCTGTGCCCTCTTGCAGTCTGGGACCCCTCGGGGGATGTCCACCTGCTGGTGTGCCTGGCCAGCCTGGGTGAGGGGCTAATGGCTGTTTGCAGGCTGGCCAAGCCCCCCAGTGGGAACCCTCACCCCATGGGGGTATGGCCAGCCTGGGTGAGGGATTGAGGGCCGTTTTCAGGCTGCCCACAGCTCCCGTTGACCCAATGTCCCAGTGAGGCTGACTGGAATCAGGTTTCTGGAGTTTATTTATCTTCTATAATTGAAACTTTGTTGCCTAGTCAGTCAAGGAATCCTCCTGTTTGCTTCAGCTCCGTGGCTTCTATAATTGAAACATTGTTGCCTTGAGCAGAGGCCTGGCCAGCCTAGGCAGGCAGTTTCAACTCCATCACTGGTGCAACAGAAGCCTCCTGTTTGCTCTAGCTCAGTGGCTGCCAGCCGCCATGGTGGCTGGGTTAATTTGCATACAGCTGCTCTGATTGGTGGATGGGTGTGGCTTGGCTGGTGGGCATGGCTTAGGTGTCTCAGAGTGATGGTTAATTTGCATATTACTCTTTTATTGGATTATATATATTTCACCTGTTCACCTGTGTATTACCCATCTGGAAGGTAAGTCCCACGAGGCAGGATTCTTACCTGTGCGTCCAGTGCAGGTTCCCCAGGGCTCTGTGGCATGTGGCCGAGGGCAGGTGCTGGTCAGCACTGTGAATGGGACCGCCTCTGTGAACTCCGTCCCTGGCGTGCCTTTCTTTTTTCTTTTCTTTTTTACTATTTATTTGATGCTGAATTTATTGCCGCGCTGGAAGCTTTTGTTCCTCTCATTCCTTCTGGGACATCTTTTCCTCCTGTGCACCTCCTCCACTGGTGTAGGAACCGCCTGCCCTTTCTCAGCAGGTCCTCTCAGTGCAGCAGGGAGAGCACGTGTGGGTTAACCCGCCATGAGCTCTGTACGTTCTGCCCCCTTCCTGGGGGCTTTGTTCACCTGGATGTGCTCGATGCCCAGATCATCTGCATCTGAACCCTTGCGCTCTGCGTTACTCTCTGCATGTTTAAGCACAGGCAGCAAAAATTCAGCACGCTGCTGGCCGCCGGCCCCACGTCCAGCCCCCCTGTTCGGCCTGGGCACACCTGCCAGCTCCATCCTTGTAATGACGAACGGCACGCATTGCTTCTGTAAAATGAACATGAAGATTTGAACCTCTTGATTTGCATGATTTTGTGGGGTTTTCTGGGTCAGCTGAATAGCAAACCACTTTTGCAGGTCACCTCTAGCTGCTCTGAGGGAGTTATGGCCTGTTTTTGTGTCAGTATCATCCCTGACACTGGGTCTGGATGACAGCACGAGACAAATAGGCGGGCAGTACCCAAGCGGGGGCCGGTGGCAGTGACTGTCTCTGAGGGGTGCCAGCTCAGCCGGGCTGGAAGCTTTGGGGAAGATAATGCAGCAAAGAGGTTTGTGGCCCATTGTGGTCATCCTGGGCCTGGCATCTGGCCTCCAGAGGTTCTAGGTGCTGGGGAGGGAAAAGGTAGGTGGAGAATGGGGCCCTGACCTGATGCCACACGCCCCACACAGGGAGAAGATGAGCGTGGGCTGCCCAGAGCCCGAGCCGCCCCGCTCCCTGCCCTGCTGTGGGCCAGGGACGGCCCTTGGGCTGGGGGCAGGCGTGCCCCTCCTCACGGAAGACATGCAAGCCCTGACCCTCCGCACCCTGGCTGCTAGCGATGTCACCAAGCACTACGAACTGGTGCGGGAGCTGGGTAAAGGCACCTATGGGAAGGTTGACCTGGTGGCTCACAAGGGCACAGGTGAGTATCTGTAAGGCGGCTGGTGGGACTTGGCCTGGGTGGGACTTGGCTGGGGCTCTCAGGTGCCCTCTGCGGGGGCCAGGAGGCCAGCAGGGAGGAGAGGCAGTGGTCCCGGTGAAGAGGATGCAGCCTGAGTGGCCCAGGGAGGAAAGGAACAGGCAGATGGGACAAAGGAATCTGGAGGTGCCTTTGGGACAGCCAAGGGGAGGCACCCCAGGACATCTGGAGCTCAGGAGGAGGTCAAGGTCAGGGCTGGTGGTGGTATCGGGAGAATCACCAGCATATCAGTGAGAGCTGACCCCAGGGAGATGGCAGACTGTGGGTCCTCCAGAACAGGGCACCTCCTCTGAGGAGGGTGGGCAACGACCCTGTGAGAACAGCATGGCAAGCTCCATTCCTCAGAGAGTTTCAGTCAAGGTCATGCAGAGGGTTTGAGCTAGGATGAGGCCCAGTCCTCAGGTGCAGAGTCTTCTCACTTAACCACTGCGCTTGCTTGCCTTCCCCTCACAGCAGTGCCCACTCAGTCGCAAATGTGATCTGCATGGGCTCCCACATTTGCACACACCTGGGGCAGGGGGCTCTATGCCGACTGAAGACAACAGGAAGATCACAGGACATGAGGTCCCCTGAACTTTGTCACTTGCTTGCTGTGGGACCTTAGGCAAGTGACTTAACCTCTCTGTACCTAGGTTTCATCCTCTGTAAAATGGGGTAGCATTAGTGCCCAGCTCATAGGATAGCTGTGAGGAGTCAGTTGTGAATGTGAATTGCTGAAGGCAAGGCAAGTGCTCCACGGATACACAGCTCCCTGCCCAAGCACAGGGTCAGAGATACGTGCTTGCAGGCCCTCACCTCCCTGTGTTTAATTCCTCCTCATTCACTCATCCCTCCATTAAACAAATATTTGTTGAGCACCTACTGTGCACCAGACTCCCGCAGGCACTGGAGACATAGCAATGAAACCAAGTTCCCTGCTCTCCGGAAGTTGTGTTCTTGCTGGGGGAGACAGATGCGCTAAGTCCGCCTAGTGTGTCAGGAGGGAAATGAAAGGGTGGGGCAGCTGCGGGCTGGGTGCAGAGGACCCAGCTCGAGCCCCGACTGGCTGCACGGCCTTTGGCAAGGTCTGCCCTCTGGGACCCCATCTCGCCTTGTGCCTGGGACAGGCTGTGCAGACAGGCGTGGGTGGTGTAGAGGGCAGGAGGGCAGGAGCGGAGGCCTTCACCGCTGTTGCCCTGCCAGGCATGAAAATGGCGCTGAAATTCGTGAACAAGAGCAAAACCAAGCTGAAGAACTTCCTGCGGGAGGTGAGCATCACCAACAGCCTCTCCTCCAGCCCCTTCGTCATCAAGGTCTTTGACGTCGTGTTTGAGACCGAGGACTGCTACGTCTTTGCCCAGGAGTACGCGCCTGCGGGGGACCTGTTCGACATCATTCCTCCGCAGGTACCTGGGGTGGCGGCGGAGGGTGGGGAGCCGGTCTTCAGGGCCCCAGAGTGTGGGCTGGGGAGGAGTCAGGCCACTCATTTACTCCCCGAGCATTTACTGAGCCACTGCTCGGAGGGCAGGGGACTCACAGTGAACAAGACCAAGGTCCCGTCGGGGACACAGACACGTGGCAATAATCCAGGGACGGACCGCGATGAGCACTGGAAGGGAGCAGCCGGAGTGATGGGTGAAGGCCAGCAGCAGCGTCCTCTGCAGCTGCAAAGGACCAGGTGGAGGCACCGAAAGGGGGGCAGCAGGGCCACAGAGGCTCCCCAGAGAAGAGCGGGAAGCAGGAGGGTTCCAGGCACCCGGCTTCGCTGCTGGCCGTGCCCGGTTTGAATCTGCTCTGCCGCCTACTGATCAGTGACTAGGTCTCGCCCAGCCTCAGGGTCCCTACAAGAGAAATGGGCGCAATAGGAGCCCCTGTGGAGCTGGTGAGACAGGACAGGATAGGGTGCTTCACACAGCAGGTGGCCCGTGAAAGGGCCAGACAGGGACTGGAGATGCCCTGGGCGGGTGCGGAGGGCAGCCGGTGGGTGCTGGTGGGGGGATGGCGAGGCCACAGGAGTGGCCGGCCGGGCTGGGGTGGGACAAGAGTGGCCGCTCTGGCGGAGGGGAGGGGTGTGGGCGGGAGATGGAAGGAGAAGGACCTGAACGCGCCCCCTCCCCCGACCCCAGGTGGGGCTCCCTGAGGACACGGTGAAGCGCTGCGTGCAGCAGCTGGGCCTGGCGCTGGACTTCATGCACGGGCGGCAGCTGGTGCACCGCGACATCAAGCCCGAGAACGTGCTGCTGTTCGACCGCGAGTGCCGCCGCGTGAAGCTGGCCGACTTCGGCATGACGCGCCGCGTGGGCTGCCGCGTGAAGCGGGTCAGCGGCACCATCCCGTACACGGCGCCCGAGGTGTGCCAGGCGGGCCGCGCCGACGGGCTGGCCGTGGACACGGGCGTGGACGTGTGGGCCTTCGGCGTGCTCATCTTCTGCGTGCTCACCGGCAACTTCCCGTGGGAGGCGGCCTCGGGCACCGACGCCTTCTTCGAGGAGTTCGTGCGCTGGCAGCGCGGCCGGCTCCCGGGGCTGCCGTCGCAGTGGCGCCGCTTCACCGAGCCGGCGCTGCGCATGTTCCAGCGGCTGCTGGCGCTCGAGCCCGAGCGGCGCGGCCCGGCCAAGGAGGTCTTCCGCTTCCTCAAGCACGAGCTCACGTCCGAGCTGCGGCGCCGGCCCTCGCACCGGGCCCGCAAGGCCCCCGGGGACCGCCCGCCCGCCGGGCCGCTGCGCCTCGAGGCACCCGGGCCGCTCAAGCGCACGGTGCTGACCGAGAGCAGCAGTGGCCCCCGGCCCCCGCCCCCCGCTGTCGGGCCTGTGCCCGTGCCCGTGCCGGTACCCGAGGCCGGGCTGGCGCCCCCGGGCCCACCTGGCAGGACCGACGGCCGCCCGGACAAGGGCAAAGGGCAGGTGGTGCTGGCCACGGCCATCGAGATCTGCGTCTGAGCCGCCCCGCCGCCCTCGGGCCGGGCGCTGGTTCCCGTGCACGCAGCCCGCTGGGCGCTGGAGCCGCCCTGGGCCCCGCCAGGCCGGTGGTGGTGGCTGCAGCGGCCGTGGCCGTGGCCATGGCCGTGGCCACACCGCCCAGCCCGCGGCGGCGGAGGGAGTAGTAGTAGTCTAGGCAGGACGGCAGCCCCAGGCGTCCGTCCATCCGTTTGAGGGGCTGGGGAGATAGACACCAGGGGCCTCTGGCCTGGCTGTGGGGCCCATCGGAGCCCAGCCCCACAGACCCGAGGGCTCAGAGTTCCCCCTGACACCTGGAGCAAGGGAGCTTGCGGGTGGACTCCCCAACACCTCCCTGATCCCCAGAACTTCGACTAGTTAGTTGCCCCTGGCCCTTCGCACCCCCTGGCAGAGCAGCCCTCAGCCCCGCCCCAGTCCTGCCCTCCTGCCCCCTACACTCCCCGGGCACAGAGGGGGGGCAGGAGTATTGGTGCAGAGAAGAGGCTGAGGACCCCCGGCGCTGCTGGGAGGAGGACAATGAGCTGAGGGCAGGGTGTTGCTCACCTGCATCCCACCGGGCTCCTGGAGGCTGGAGGGGAAAGGCCAGCCCCTTGCAAAATGTAGCAAATGTCTGGATGTTGCAGTCTGTGTGTGCAGGCACAGGCCTTAGGAATCCAGTGACTCCTCCCCACCCGTTCCAATGAGGACAGCGATCGCAGGAGGGCAGCTTGCCCTGGGCCACCAGCCATGAGAGGTGGAGGTCCAGGAGCCCTCACCCTCCTCAGAGGCCCCGGCACCCCTAGGGTGAGGGAATGAGTGGAGAGCTCAAGGCAGGGCCCAGCTCCCCTACCCGCCACACCTTCCCCAGCCCAGGGAGCCTCTCCGATCCGCCCAGTCCTGGCTGCCCAGCCCAGAGAGTGCCCTGGCTGGCGGTGAGGTGGTTGATGCCAGAAACTCCCCCTGGGTCTCTGCTGGGGTTAAACACGGCAGCCTCGGCCAACCCTGTCCCCACGTCGCACATTTCTGGTCCTGGAGTGTGGCGCTGTGGGTATGAGAGCGGGGTGCCGAGGAAACGGGAGGTGTGAGTGTGTGCAGCGTGAGCGCACAGGGCGTGCGTGTGTGAGTGTAGCCTTGTGTCGCATGGCTACGTCCAGAGGCCTCAGCAACTCCTCCCTGCTCCAGGGCTCCTGCCGGGCAGCTGCCAGAGGGCACCAGGCCTGCTTTCACCACCCCCTCAGGGAATCCGCCAGGAGGCACCTGCAGGTTGGTTCAGGCCCCAGGCGGCACCACCACGCAGAGGAGCCCAGCCTCACCCAGGGCTCCCTCATCGCCCCGCCCGCTGTGGAGGCCCAGGACCCACAGTAACCTCAACGCGGTGAGGCTGCCCCCTGCCTGGCAGTGCACCATTCACCGCCATGCGCCCCACCTGCCAGGTCCCTTCTGGCCGTTGGAAGGGGCTCTGTAACGGGCCAGGCTGACCAGAGGAGCCCCGACCACCCTCTGGCCTGGAGCCCCCCTCCACTCACCCCCTATTCCCACCGCACAAAAGGGCTATAGGTCCCCCTGCCCTGCCTGGGTCCAGTTTACAAACAGGTTGCCCCAGGGCCTGGCCCCCACCCCTCGGTGTGCGCCCTCTCAAGCCCACCTCGCCAGCAGGCATCGGGGCCTCCACATGCCAGGTAAGTAGCAAACCCCTCCTTTCACCAAGGGCCAAGGCCCACCACTGCCCCGGACCCCGGAGCCCGGAGCCCACCGGCACCTCTCCTTTTGCCTTAGGCCTTTCGACATCCTGTCTCCTGCAATAACAAGGAAGCGAGATTCCAAGTAGATGTCCCTTGCGCGCGTGCGCATCCTTTCCCCCTCTCTGTTGAGATCCTCGTCTTAGTAGCTAGGGTGTTAGTGCTGGGAAGGGGCTGTAGTTGTGAGCCCAGCATCGTCGGGGCACAGCTGGGGCAGGGCCGCTGACTCAGCAGGGCTGCTCCGCTGTGGACGCTGCTGCCCCAGCTGCGCGCGGGTTGGTTGGGACCCTTCGCCCCTTAGGAGAGGTGTTGGTCACAGATGTTTACCTCAGTTTATGTCACTGTCAAAGAAACAAAAAACAAATAGCAAAAATAACGCCGTAGACATGAAGACTTAGGAAAAAAAAACTTTAAAGAAATCCTCCCCTTGCTATTCCTCTGTGAGGGGTGTGTGTGCGCGCGCGCGCGCCCCGTCTCTGTCCCACCCTGGGCAGGCCCCCTGTCCTTTGGTGCTTCCCAGAGGCCCCTCTGAGCTGGCCTGTAGGGTGTGGGGAGCCCCCTGGGCAGGAGGCAGGGCCACAGGTTAGCTTGTGGGTCTCCTGCCGGTCCCCCAAGCAGAGCCTCAAGGCCACCGATGCTCCCTGAGCCCCACGCTATGGCTGATGGGACGGTGGTGGTGGCATCGTAGATTGTAGCCAGGCTCAGGGCCTGGGTGGGATCCCCTCCCCCAATGTGTTTGTAAATACTCTGGCATCCTTTGGCCCTGAGGAGGTTTTTAAATGTGTGTTATTCTCTAATCATGACAATTGCTATAAAATAAAAAATTTAGAAAAATTACCACTGGGTGGCTGTCTTATCTCAGATACAGGGCAGTAGGGTCCACAGAGTTTCTCTGGAAACAGAAAACTTGATGCGTGTCTGCAGTCAGGCAGCTACGCCAGGCCTCCTGCGACCTCAGACCTAGAGGAGGCCCAGGCAGGGCCTGAGCATGAGGCGAGCAAGGACCCTGAGTCTGGGGGGGGGGGGGGGAGGGGTCCCTGCCTGGCGGGGCTCCTCACCCTGCTCCCTCCGGAGCTCTCCAGGCTCTCAGCAGCCAGCGTGAGTCTTTGCACAGCCTAGACGGTCACTCTGAAACCCTCCAGTGCTCCAAGGCCCCAGCCTCACCCCTGCTCCTCGCCCCTGTGCTGCCTCCCACCACACTGCTCTCACTCAGGGCCTGGACCCTTGTCTTGGACTCTCCCTGACCTCCCGACACCCCTCCCTCCATGTCCTGCTCACACGTGAACTTCCTGAGTCCCCCGCAGGGTACAGGCGCTGGTTCTACGCTGAGCACTCAATGCCGTGTTGTCTGTCTCCGCCCCTCCCCACCGGAATGGAAGTTCCATAGGAACAGTCAGCGCTGCCCTGGCTGTGTGGCTCCGTTGTTTGGGCGTCATCCCAGGCTCTGAGAGGTTGTAGGTTTGATTCCTGGTCAGGGCACATGCCCGGGTTTCAGGCTCCAACCCCAGTGGTGGTACGGGGTAGGGGGGTGCAGGGGGCAGCTGGTCCATGTTTCACTCTCTGGCATTGATATTTCTCTTTCTCCCTCTCTCTAAAAAGAAATAAAAACCTAAGAAAAAAAGGACAGTCAGTATTTGGCAAATTGTTACTCCCCTCCCTGGCACGTGACAGGACCCCTCCCCGCCCCAACAATTTGTCAAATGAGCGAGTGAATGCCTAAAGCTGTTATGGGGCCCAGGGTACATCGATAAACAAGGCAAATGGTCTGTCCCCCTGCAACTTATTTTCTAAAGAGGAAAATAGACATTAAATAGGTTACCCAGGGGGCGGCCCCACCGGCGGCCCCCCTGTGCACCTTGCACTGCACTTGCCCTCTGCTCAGCCACCTGCTGCTCTCCCGTGCCCCCGCCACGCAAAGCCCACGGGCTGAGCGCTGAGGAGAGGGACCGGCTGCTGCCAAACCCGAGTGCCGGGCGGTGGAATGAGCAGGAAGGCCGAGACGCACCTTCAAGCAGGTCCATTTCCAAGGCTTCCGCCGGGCCTCTGGCTTCGTGACAAGAGTGGCCCCGCAGGCTGAGAAGCTGGACCAGCATCCTGAATGGTTTAACGTGTACAAGGTCCACACGCCCCTGAGCGCCGTGCGTGCGCAGGCCTGCCGGGCAGGACGTAAACCCGGCCAGCTTCATCCAGCAAGCAGCAGTGACCATGACCTAGACCCTTGAATTCTTCAAGGAAAGAGGTCACTGAACTGGAAATCCAGAGACAGAACAGGGAAGCCCCCCCTCCGCTCCTCACCAAATGCTGCTGCAGTCAAAGTGGCCATGCCCACCTTGCAGCCTCCATTCAGGGGTGAGTCCTTGCTGTGGGAAGAGATGCCAGTGTCTCTGCCAACACCAGGAACTTAGACCGTTTCCCCCACACCGTGCTCTTCATCTCGGGGTGTTATGGAGGGACCTCCGGCAAGAGAGACGACCACCAGAGCCAGAAGGTAGAATTTAGGAGCCTTTATTCAGCTGGCCAGTTGGTCTGCAGCGCCAGCACCCCACCGAAGTGAGGACTGACACTGCAGCCCCGACCAGATGCAGAAGCAAGCTTTTATTCACAAAAACTACAAATGGTGACACACAAAGTCTGTTGCTCTATTTCTCAACACAGGATACAGACTCATAAGTTTTGGCTAGAGCATGACTATTTCCTTATCTCTAGCAGCAGCAGTAAGTCCTACTGAGCTGCAAAGGAGCTGGGGCAAGTTGACCTTTACAGGGGCCCTATCAAAGGTGCCCTCGTTTGAATAAGATCTTCCCATTCCTTACAGCCTCCCAGCAACAAGAATGGCTTGCTTTCCAGGCCGTATTTTGCTCCCTTTCTAATTCGTTACCCAAGAAACTGTGGTAGAAGCTGGGTCTAAGACAGAATCTTAGAAACCAGGCTCCTAATGGCAAACCCCTCCTATGTGATAGAAACATATGCTTTTTATGCAAAATAAAACTTGTTTCACTTGGGGGGAAAATAGGTTACATGATTATCTTTGAAATAGGAGTTGGGGGTGAGAAGGGGACTAGGGAGAAGATGAGGAAAGAAATCCACTCAAGACCAGATCAGAAGGTGAA
Source organism: Murina feae (assembly GCA_004026665.1). Lineage (NCBI taxonomy): Eukaryota > Metazoa > Chordata > Mammalia > Chiroptera > Vespertilionidae > Murina > Murina feae. Next base: position 25,153 of record PVJC01010388.1, read on the forward strand.
GTACTCCTACCCAAGAATTTGATCTAAATCCTGTTACCCTGTTTTCCCGAAAATAAGACAGTGTCGTATATTAATGTTTGCTCCCAAAGATGTGCTAGGTCTTATTTTCAGGGGATGTCTTATTTTTCCATGAAGAATATGGTACACATTTATTGTTGAACAAAAAAAAAAGGAAATTGCCCTAACCAGTTTGGCTCAGTGGATAGAGCGACGGCCCGTGGACTGAAAGGTCCCGGGTTCGATTCCGGTCAAGGGCATGTACCTTGGTTGCGGGCACATCCCCAGTAGGAAGTGTGCAGGAGGCAACTGATCAATGTTTCTAACTCTCTATCCCTCTCCCTTCCTCTCTGTTAAAAATTCAATAAAATATATATTTTTTTAAAAAAGGAAATTTATTACCTGTGTGTCCACACAATGTGCCCAACTCCTGCCCCGCGCGACTCACTGTCTAATTGTGAGCCAGCCAGACCCCATCAGGGCAGAGCGAGCAGCAGGCAGCAGCTTGTCCTGGCGGCGGTGCAGTCTCTCTGATTAAAAGAGACCTCGCACTTCCTGTCTGTTTCCGCTATGCTGTGGCCAACAGCGAGCTGCGCAGAGGCGCCCGCCCCTATGGCCCAGAGTCCAGAGTTAAGGTAGCTTCAGGGGGCCTTATTACCAGGGAGACCTTATGTTCAGGGGAGGCCTTATTAGTGGAGAGGTCTTATTTTCGGAGAAGTCTTATTTTCAGGGGATGCCTTATATTTCAGCAAGAGGCAAAACTGTAAGTAGGTCTTATTTTTGGAGGATGTCTTATTTTCGGGAAAGCACGGTATTTCGAAACTTCTGCCAATTGCAATAAGGGTGGATGCCTGGAGGCAATAATCCCTTTACTTAACAAAAATACTTGGGCTCCTCTGTTAGAGCATCATCCTGATGCGTCAAAGTTATGGGTTCCACCCCCTGGTCAGGTCACGTACATCAACCAATCTCCCTGGCCAGTGTTGCTAAGTGGATAGAGCTGATGCCCGGAAGGGTCAAGAGTTTGATTGTGGGTCAGGTCAGGGCACATACTGAGTTGCAGGTCGATCCCAGCCCCAGTTGGGACACCTGCGGGCGGCAACCATTGATGTGTCTCTCACATCAATGTTTCTCTCTCTCTCCATCTCTCTTCCTTCCACACTCTCAAAAAATCAATAGAAAAATATCCTTGGGTGAGGATTTAAAAAAAAGAAAGAATCAATCAGTGAATGAATAAGTGGAACAACAAATCAATGTTTCTTTCTCTCTAAAATAAATCAAAAATTTTTTTGTTTTAAGATATATATTTTTTTAAGACAGAATACTTGGACTGTTATGAGGTGGAGGGGAGCCCTAGCTCGTTTGGCTCACTGGATAGAGCATCGGCCTGCGGTCTGAGGGGTCCCAGGTTCAGTTCCAGTCAAGGGCATGTGCCTTGTTTGGGGGCACATCCCCAGTGGGAGGGGGGGTGCAGGAGGCAGCTGATCCATGTTTCTCTCTCATCGATGCTTCTAACTCTCTATCCCTCTCCTTTCCTCTCTGTAGAAAATCAATAAAATATATATTTTTAAAAAGAGGTGGAGGGGAAATCTGCAAATGCTAACTGCTTCCCTTGCTTGATGTACAAACATCCCCTCTTTCCAGCCCTTACCACTAGGGGGCCTCAGGCTTCTGTGTTGCTGCTTCCCCTCGCCACTCAGCATCACTGCCCACCTCAGGCATCCCCTAGGGCTGCAATTTTCAACCTTTTTCATCTCATGGCGCACAGAAACGAATCACTAGAATTTTGCTAATCTGAAAAAAAAAATAGGTATAGTTTGGATTCATTCACACCAGATGGCTATGTGTTGGCAGTCATTTGTCCGGTTCGACACTCTAAGGAAAAGAGGGGAGTGCCCCTGATTAAGGAGTCAGGTATTAAAAGTCCTTGCAGCCACCGGCTGAAAAACGGCTACTCTGGGGTGTTGTAGCCATCCCTCTGCCAGGCCCAGCCTCCCCTCCACACTGTGTCAGAACCCGACCAGCCCCGTAGTCCCCCAGGTCCTTCCATTTTGCCTGGGTCACCTCCCCTTGACCAGGAGCGCTTCCCCCTGGGGCCACTTAGTGTTCCTTCCTGCCCGTAGTCTTCAGCCTGGACCCTCAGTCCATCCAAAGGTTCCTCTCACATTGAACTTCAGAAGGAAAGGGCTTGTGTTCTTGATTACTTCCCCCCCAGGAAGCATCTTGAGCCCTCTGCAAATTTCCCAACTCCTCACCAGTGGCAGCTAAGCCTCAAAGGTCCCATTGTGCCCGCCACCCAGGGCAATGCATGCTACTCACGTACACCGCTGAGGGGAGAGTCCCCAAACGGCGTCTCTCTCACAACCGTGCAAAGCCCCACCCGCCCAGCTAGTGCCCGGTTCCGGGTGGAAATGTGGGCGTGAGGCGAATAATTCAGAGGTATTTACTGGCAGCTGAGGGGATGAGAGTGTTCGTCACCGAGGCTCGGGTTCCTGAGCTTTGGGGCAGAGGGGGAGTCCAGGGGGCTGGACCATTTGGGGACCAAGAGGGGGGAGCCTTCAGGGGAGTCAGGCTGCATCATTCACATACTGGACTGTATACTTGAAATTTGCTCAGACTATATAGCTTACGTGTTCTCACCACACACAAAAAATGAGGCGCTGGATATATTTATTAGCGTGATGGTGCTGATCATTTCACAATATACACAAATATTAAAATATCCATTTGTAGACCTTACATGGGGACAATCTTCATCTGTCCATTTTACCGCAGTAACTCGAAGAAGAAGAAACGGAACCAGCAGGCTGGGCACGACCTGACTCAGGAGAGTGAGCACAGCGTGGGAGCCCTCGGCGTTCAGGGAGGGGCCTGGTGTCCTCAGGAAGTAGCAAGAGGCTCCCCCCATTCCATTTCAATGTTAAAGGAAAACGGAGGCGGCTGCATAAGGTGGGGGACTGGGGCTCTTTAATTACAGTTATGATAAGGACCCTGGGATGCCAAGAACAACAGAAGATGCAGATAAGGACATCCGTTTTTGCCTGCTCAGCCCCAATTCCCCTCTCTTTGGGTGACGGCACCCCACGTTTCCCTTCCATGATTTTTAAAAAAAAATTTTTTTTTATTGATTTCAGAGAGGAAGGGAGAAGGAGAGAAATAGAAACATCAATGATGAGAGAGAACCATTGATTGGCTGCCTCATTCACGCCCCACACTGGGGACTGAGCCCACAACTCAGGCATGTGCCCTGACCGGGGATCGAGCCGTGACCTCCTGGTTCATAGGCTGACCCTCAACCACTGAACCGTGCCAGTCGAGCCCTTCCATGTTTTTGATCCATGAGGTTCAAGTGGGGCTGGCTCTACCTCTTGGCTCCAAGGAGTGGCCGCATGACCAGCCTACCGCACCCTCGGAGCCATGGGAATTGGCTCACGCATGGACGTGCAACCAGGCAGCTCCTACACCTGTTCAGGAAGAAAGTGTTCTCTTTTCATGCGAGTTGCTAAGCTTGTGGGACGTAAGCCAGGCCCTGCTGGTAGCCATCTGTGCCACCACTGGGGGAGATTCCAGCCAAGCATGAAACCTACAGAGTGAATGAACCAGGACCAAGAGCCGAGGAAAGATGGATTCTGATCACATTTTCTGAGCACAAGGACCCGTGACTGAAATTAGGCTCAATGGCTTTTGCAGTTATGTGGGTTGATATAGTCTCACAGATCCATTTGCCCCGTCAGTGTGGTTCAGTGATTAAGTGTCAACCCATGAACCAAGAGGTTCTGTTCCTGGTCGGGACACATGCCCAGGTTGCAGGCTTTATGCCCAGCAGGAGGTGTGCGGGAGGCAGCTGATTGACATCTCTAACCAATGTTTCTAGCTCTCTATCCTCCCTTCCTCTCCCTCTAAAACCAATAAAAACATTTTTTTTTTTTAAAAATCCATCTGAGCCCTAGCTGATTTGGCTCAGTGGACAGAGCATCGGCCTGCAAACTGAAAGGTCCTGGGTTCGATTCCAGTCAAGGGCACATGCCCAGGTTGTGGGCTCAATCCCCAGTAGGGGCTGTTCAGGAGGCAGCCGATCGGTGATTCTCTCATCATTGATGTTTCTCTCTCTCTCTCCCCCTCTCCCTTCCTCTCTAAAATCAATAAAAATATCTTTAAAGTTAAAAAAAAAAAAGACTTTGAAGCCCTCCCCTCAGTAGGCGGAACACTCAGACTAGCTGAGTTGCCCACTTGTGCTTTATGCCAAGTGTATTCTTTTTATTCTTTTTATTTTTAAGAAATATTTATTTCATTAACTTTAGAGAAGGGGAGCGGGGAGAGATAGAGAGAGACGTTGATGTCTCCACACACACCTCAACTGGGGATTGAACCAGCAACCCCCGGTATGTGCCCTGACCTGGAATCAAATCCAACACCTTTTGGTGTACAGGACAACACTCCAACGCAGCCACACCGTTCAGGGCCCAAATACATTCTTAATAAATCTACTTGCTTTGCCTCGTTTTGTTTTGTTTTAATACATGTTTTTATTGATTTCAGAGAGGAAGGGAGGAGCTAGAAACATCAGTGATGAGAGAGAATCATGGATTGGCTGCCTCTTGCACGCCCCCTACTGGGGATCGAACCCGGAACCCAGGCATGTGCCCTGATTGGGAATCAAGCAGTGACCTCCTGGTTCATAGGTTGACGCTCAACCAGTGAGCCACACTGGCTGGGCACTTGCTTTGCTTCTTCAATAACTTTGCTCACTTTGCTTCAACAGTGCTGTCACGGTCTGAGATTTCCTGGAGCTGACAAGAGCTGAGGAGGGGAGAGCCACCTCCATCACCGGCAGCTCCTGGTAACGTTCATCAGGACGCAGTTGGACCCCCCAAAACAAACAAACAAACAAACAAACAAACAGAAAACCCAATGCAGCCTTGGCTAGGAGTTCAGTTGCCAAGGTTGTGGGTTCAGTTTCCAGTCAGGGCACATACAAGAGTCAACTAATTAATAAGTGGAACAACAAATCAATGTTCTTCTCTCTCTCTCTGCCTTCCTCTCTCTAAAAAATTTTTTTAAATTTTTTAATGAAAAAAAAATCAGAAAGAAAACCCAATGCAGGCTGTTTGGTTTGAAACTAATTTGAAAAAGAAAAGTCCAGAAGTAGAACCAACTTCGTTGAGGGGCAGTTTGATGCAGCGGCTTCGTCGTCAGCACCAGGGCAGGTCTCTCTCTCCATCTGCTCCGCTTCCTCGGGGAGACTTGCCCCAGGACTTCTCCTCCCCTCCCGGTTTAGGATGGCTGCCCGCCTCCACCCTCCATCCCAACTGGCATCCTCTCAGAATGATGGGGGGCGGGAATGTGAGCGACCCTTCTCGGCCAGCAGTCCAGGTTGGTGTTCGCGTTGTGTTTAGTTGGTTCTGATCCAACCCCCATGGCCAGGACGATGTGGCTGTCTGATTGGCTCAGGCCTTTTCACATGCTCTGCTGCAGAGCTGAGGGTGGAACCCCACCCAAGGTAATTTACACAGAGGGAGTGTTCTCCTGGGCAGAATCAGACCGTCGTGCCCCGGGGACGTCACAGTTGGCCCCAACTCTTCATCGGGGTGCCCCCTGCTATGTTGTTTTGCAGCGGCCTCACAGTGGGCAGAATGGCCTGCCCCTGCTCATGAATCTAGGCTCAAACCTGTAACTTGCTGCAGCGGGTGGGGTGTTAGCAGACGCGATGTAGTTGGAGGTTTGAAATGGGGCTCTCAGTGGTGCTTACTGTCTCTTACCTTCTGCCTTTTCCCTGAGACCCCCTGCTTGCTTCTTCCTCCAGCGGGAGATGACTGCCTCTGTACTTTCCCGTTTTCCTTTACTCCTTATCCATACACATATGCACTTGAGAAAGTGATGAGTGTACAGTAGACATCTTTTTAAAGAATGGCCCTACCCCTCCACTACCAGGGAGAGGGACCTACTGCCCTGTCACGCCATAGCTGACCACTCAGAGGTGTTCCCGGGCTGTCCCCACTTGGGCTCGATAGCACCTCTCGTTTAGAGATTTATCATGGAGGCTGAGGAGCCCGTCAATATCTGCTTAAATTAAAAATATGAGAACTGCCCTGGCCGGTTTCTCAGGGGTTAGAGCATCAGTCCGTGGACTAAAGGGTCAAGGGTTTGGTTCAGGTCAAGGGCACATCCTCAGTGGCAGCCTGGATCCAGTGTGTGCAGGAGGCAACCAATCGATGTGTCTCTCTCACATCAATGTTTCTCTCTGTCTCTCCCCCTCCCTTCCTCTCTCTCTCTCTCAAATCAATAAAAGTATTTCCTTGGGTGAGGATTTTTTAAAATGTCAAATTAATATATATGTTATCTATGTAGAATCTATCATAATAAAAGCATACTATGCTAATCAGACAGGACAGCCAAAATACCTTACGGACGAAGCCGGGGCTGTGAGGACCAAGCCCCTTGCACGAATTTCGTGCATCTGGCCTCTAGTACATACAGTATATGAACTTAGAAGCTGTGGGACAGCTATGTGCAGTGATGAGCCTAGAGAAGCAGAAAAAAATCAGTGTGTTAGTTAAACGGATGTTGGCTGCTATATACAGATAAATCCCCAAATCTCTATGGTATTACTCTCTCACATTGGGAGCTGGCCTAGTGGCTCTACTCACCCTGCCTCAGCAGATCCATGGCAGAAGGCACAGAGAGAAGAACATAGATCCGCTTTCTCAAACGTCTTAGTCCGAGGAGTGGATACACCCTCCATTCGCATTCCATTGGCAAGAACGAGTCACATGACCACACCCAACAGCAAGGCCATGTGCCCAGGAAAAAAGGAACCATATTTCTTTGCTGCAACAGGACGTCCAGAGAAAAGCAGAGAGGAAAGGCATGAGGAGGTCATGAACATAACTGGCTGGGTATTCACCCATTTTCTGGACCTAAATTCCTACCCACGTGGGGGCTGGTTTCCTTCATTTGGATTTCATTATATATTCTGGGCCCTCATGGTATATCTCCCTTTGACCTTAAAGTAATTTGGAGTGACTTTCTGTCACCTGAGACACATGTTTACCATTCTGTGTCTTGCTTCCGCCACTTACACACATTTACTGCTGCCTCGTGAACATTTTCTAAGTGTGGAGGCTGCCTCATAATCAATCATCATTCCAATGGACTAACAGAGTACTTCTGAGTGCATGTCCCCTAATTTAAAAGAATATATATATATATGTTGTTATTAATTTCAGAGAGAGGTGGAAACATCAATGATAAGAGAGAATCATTGATTGCCTGCCTCCCGCATTCCCCCTATCGGGGATCGAGTCTGCAACCTGGCATGTGCCCTGACCGGGGATTGAACTGTGACTTCCTGGTTCCTGGGTTGATGCTCAACCACTGAGCCAGGCCAGCAGGGCCCATGTCCCCTAATTTACTTCACCATCTTACTGTTAGTTACCGGAGTGACTTCTAATTTTTCACTGTTACAAAAGACCCTGCAGTGAAATTCCTCATAATCTTGTCTTTCTTTAGAGTAGCTTTTTTTTTTCTTTAATTCTCACTTGAGGACATTTTTTTTGATTTTTAGAAAGGGGAAGGGGGGAGAGAGAGAGAGAGAGAGAGAGAGAAACATCAATGTGAGCGAGAAGCATCCATCGATTGCCTCCCACACACGCCCCAACCAGGGCTGGGGATCAAACCTTCAACTTGGGTTTGTGCCCTGAAGGGGAATTGAACCCAAGACCTTTTGGTATATGGGACGATGCTCCAACCAACTGAGCCACAGCGGCCGGGGCTGGAGTAGCTCCTTGGACAAAATTTCCAGAAGCACAATCTCTAGGCAGGTCAATTGCTATGAACATTGTTATGGTTCCTGGAACATGCTGCCAAATTGCTCTTCAGAGTTGTGCCTGCCTCTTTGGAGGCCAAACCCGCTCTGGTGCATTAAAACACATAACTCTCGCCATAGTCCTGGCTCTTAGGATAGCGGAGAACTGAGGGGGGGCAGTGTGGGTCTCTGGAACATGGGGGTCAGGCACTGTACCCTGGTCCTGCAGCCCTTCTCTCTCTGGGGTCCCCAAGCCCTCATCTCCTTCCAGCCTCAAAAGATGCCCCACATTTCTCTGCTGTCGTCTGCTTCCCCTCCCACCCCTGGGACAAACCATCTGAAGTGACTTCCCTTCAGGGACCGTGAGGTGCAGTGCCGGTTCCCTTCCTGGGGCGGCAATGAGGAAAGAGGAATTTCTCTCCTAACCCACCCGCAACCCCGGCTATGTCCTGCCCTGGCCCCCATGGCACGGAGCTCATGAGCTTCTGGCAAATGCAGAACATGGGGTATTCTACAAGACTGCTGTGTTCCTCGTGAAGTAAGCAGGTGGGAGAAGAAAAATGGGGGGCCTGTTCAGTGCTCCTCAAACTGGAGCACGAATGAGAGTATCACCTGGTCACACAGAGTCCCCGCCCAGCCCAGAGTTCTGAGGCAGGAGGTCCAGTGTGGGGCCAAAGCTGTGTGTTGTTTTCTTGAAATACGATTTTACAGGGAGAGAAAGAAAGGGAGAGGGATGGAGAGACAGAAACATCAATGAGATCCGCTGCCTCTTGCACTGGGGATGGAGCCCGCAACCCAGGCATGGACCAGGAATCGAACCAGGGACATCTTGGTTCATGGGTCAATGCTCAACCACTGAGCCACACCGGCCAGGCTAATGCTGCATTTTTAAGAGGTTCCGGGCGCAGCTGGCCCGGAACCTCACTGTGAGTCACTTTCTACGCCACTAGAGACTGTGAAACATCACAGCCAGCTGCTGTGCACACACCTTCCTGGGTCCTGACTTGGAAAATTAACGTCTATAAAATGCACTTTGGGAATAACTGGGTTCATCTGAATGGGGACTCAATGCATTTAAGGAAATACGAGAGAATCATTCCTTTCCTTGGGAATGATAATGGCTATGGGAGAAGTCCTTCTTTTTAGCAGCTTAAGGCTGAAGTATTTAGGGGTTAAATGTCACGATAGCTATCACTAACTTTTAAATATCTCAGCAAGTCCCTACCCAGTTGCTCAGTGGTTAGAGCATTGGCCCATGGACTGAAGTATCCCAGGTTCAATTCTGGTTAAAGGCAGCATGTACCTTGTTTGCAAGCTCAGCTCCCAGCCCCAATCAGAGCAAGTATGGGAGGCAACTAATCAACGTGAGAGACTCACATCAATGTTTCTCTCTCTGTCTCTCCCCCTCCCTTCCACTTTCTCTAAAAGTCAATGGAACGAATATCCTCTGGTAAGGATTAACAAAAAATAAAGTAAAATAAAATAAAATATAAGTTTTAGCAAAATACACGGATATAGACAAAGCACCATGGCAAAATGGTAAAGACCCACTCAGGTGATGGCTAACTGAATGACCAGTGTACCATTCCTTCCATTCTTCTATGTTTGGACATTTTAGAAATGAAAAGCTGCCCTGGCTGGTTTGGTTCAGTGGCTAGAGCGTCGGCTTGAGGACTGAAGGGTCCCAGGTTTGATTCCCGTCAAGGGCACATGCCCGGGTTGTAGGCTTGATCCCCAGTGGGGGGGGGCATGCAGGAGGCAGCCGATCAATGATTCTCTCTCATCGTTGATGTTTCTCTTTCTCTCTCCCTCTCCCTTCCTCTCTGAAATCAATAAAAATTATTTAAAAAGAAAAGAAAAGCTGAGGGTGGGCAGATAGCAGACGGATGGTCTGAATGATGGATGTGATGAGGCTGGCCCGCCCTCGGCAGCCTCCCTGGTCCTCCGGAACCTCGGATTCTGTCCTGAGTGCACAACAAAGCCCTTGAAGGTTCGAGCAGGGTGTGACATGATCTGATTTTTAAATTTATAGCTGGTTTCCTGCGCTCCCCCTCCTTGGGAGTCCGTTGCCCCTTTCTCTCCCTCTCTCCTCCCCCCAGGCGGTCCCTGGGCCCCTCCCCCTCCAAAGCTCCAACGGCCCTTCTTTTGATTCTGTAACTGGTTCCCTGAGCCCATGCAGCCAGCTGGCTCGCTTCCACCTCTGTAACTTTCTAATAAACTTCTCTTATGAAAAACATGCAAAAGATGTCTTCCTTTGAAGCTCGGCAAAATGGACGGCATAGGAACGGTTGTCAGACCAGCACTAGGAAGCTGCTCGTGTCTGCATCAGGAAAGCAGACTCTGCGGACTCTAAGCCAGAAGCCTCCTCAGGTGCCGACTGCTGTGACTAAGCCTGGATGCTCGGGTTTATCCGGAACAAGCTGATACCAAACACACATAACCAGTACAGATGCTGCCGAGGCAAAGCAAACCTGGTTCCTGGACACAGGCTCTGTTCTCCCTGCAGCCCCCTGAGCCGGCGGGGTTGTGGGGTGACAGCGCTCCTGCAGCTCCTGAGACCGAGGCTGGCTCTTGGGGGAGGGGAAGGCATTAAACTGCAAGGACGTGCTGTCCCACATGGGGACCTTTTCCCAGGACAGACAGACAGACAGGCAGACAGACCCTGGCTCTGGAGGCCCAAGCAGGGAAGCCTACCCTCCCAGGATTTCTGGTTTTCTTTTTCACTTAACAGACTTCCCAGACCATATCAGTGATCCATACGTGTTATAAAGACAAAAGATAGTTTATAAAATTCTAAGAAAGTAAAAGTGTTGCAGAAAGACCCAAAAAAACTAAGCCACGCTTTGAAGAAGTGGAGAAATCACCGTTTTAATCATGTGTGGACTTTGGGAATCTTCCAAATCAGAGTGGGGAAACACCCGGGAATCTTGCCTTACAACTGCCTCCTGAGTTCATTGTATTGCAAATATGCTCCCTCCCACAAGGCCCTGGAGGAAGTGCTTCTTCCATCTGCCCTTCCCCGAGGTGTTCCAAGGTTTCTGTGCCAGCTAACAATTCCCCCTTCCCCCTAGGGCAGCGCTCATGGCTTGTTTTGCAAATTCAGTTTTGGGGAAGGAGGCAATGTCTCAGTCGCAGGTCATTAAAAATGCACACTGAGCCTACTAACGTGAATTCCTACCCCGTCCCCCCAAAACATCAGGGCTACCTTTGAATTAGCCCTTTTTAGCCTTCTCAAAAGCACCTGGGGCCCCTGGTGACTGCTCCTCCGTATTCCTCTGTGAGGTGAGACGCAAGCAGACACTGAGAGCTGCCCAACTCCGGGGTTGCCCACAGGCCCTGCTGGCGATGGTCAGACTTCGTCCCTCCTCCCTGCAGCCCTCCCCTGGTGACCAAAGCCCATGGTGCCAGCACCGCCTCTCTTACCTCCTCTAGCTCACGTGATCCCACCCAGCACACATCTGCGCAGGAAGGGGACTGCTTTTGCTTTACAAAGCTGGAATCCCATCACTCACACTCCTCTCTGCTTTACTTTCTTCGCTTAAGAACACTTGGTGGCATATGCCCCAGCCACTGGGAGAGATGAGTCTAATTTATTCTGTCTCAGGGCTGCATTATTCCATGGGGTGGTTGTATCACAGTTCACGTACCGTTTCCTCAGGCAGACACACCCGTTGTTTGCAGTTTCATGATGTTTCTTTTTCCTTTTGTTTTAATTGATTTCAGAGAGAGAGAGAGAGAGAAACATTGACGGGGATGGAACCCACAACCTGGGCATGTGCCCTGACCGGGAATCAAACCCACCATCGTCTGGTTCATGGGACAACGCTCCAACCAGCTGAGCCACACAGGCGAGGGCTGTTTCCAGTTTTTGCTGCTGGAAACCCTGCTGCAATGATCATGCTTTAAAAACGCAGTGGGACATGATGAAATCTGAAAAATAACGGCTGAAACTTCCTAAGTTTGATGGAAAACATTAGCCTGACCCTCCAGGAATCTCAGCGAACATTATTATGACACGCAAACTCTACTCAGAGTTGAGCCATATGGTAAAGTATTATTTCCTTTCCTTTATGTACACCCTTTTTTTCCTTTTTTTTTTTTTTCATTGCTTAGAAAAATCTATGTACTTATTAACTAGATTTCCGGTGCATGAATTCGTGCAAGGGTAGGGTCCCAAGGGAGGTGTGGGGGAGGGTGCCGGGACATGATCGGTCCTCCGGGCGGTGGTGGGACACCTTTGCCAGCCCGGATCCAGATCTGCCTTGCTGACATTTGCGCCAGTGGCTGCCGCTTTTATATTGTTTCTTCCTTGCAGAGAGTCTAGGGAGGGGAAGAGGCTACAGTGCCTGAGGCCAACTTTCAGGAGGCCAGCAGTGCTGTCTGGATCCTGCTGGCGATGCTGGTCTGTTGGTGCCTGGCCCATTCTCCAGAGATTGGACCTGCAGAACTACTGAGGGAGGGAGTGGCTGCCAGCAGGCTGGTGGGCCACCAGGATGGGTCTCAGCTGAGCGGTGCTCCTGCTGTGAGAGCATACTGACCACCAGGGGACAACTCCTGCATTGAGCATCACAGTCATCCTGGTCATTCCTGTCATTCCGGTTGTTCAGTCACTTAGGCTTTTATATACATAGATTCGACCCCAAACTCAACGGCTGTTTTAATGGTTTTACAAGATGTTCTGTTGTATTAACTGGTTTACAAATTCAATCTTTAAAAAATCTCTGCCAGCGCTCCTGTTCGGCCTGCCTGCTCTCCGCCTGTCATCCTGGACCTTTCTCATCTCATCACTTCCCCCAGGAGTCCCTGCCCACCCCCCTTTTTTAAATCCTCACCCATTTTTCCACCGATTTGGGAGAGAGAGAGAGAAAGAAGCATCAGTGTGAGAGAGAAACAGTATGGTTGTCTCCTATACACACCCTGGATCAAACCCCACAACCTGGTATGTGCCCTGAACAGGAATTGAACCGCCCACCTCTTGGTATGTGGGTGACACTCCAACCAGCTGAGCCACATGGGTCGGGGTTCGAGCCCTCGTCGTAATGTTGGAGCCCCTATTCTGGCATCAAGTTCTATTCCTTCTACTTGGTTTTCCCTCTTACTTCAGCGCGTATAGTGCCCGCTCACTGGGACTTCAATTTGCTGTTCCCTGCTTCCTGGTGGCGCTGATGGAGGTGCCGGGTGCTGTTGCTTCTCTGTGAACGTTCTCCGTACCCTTGGCTAGTCTCCTTGTCGCCTGTGTCTCGTGGCTGTGGATCTGTGTGGAGTGTTCGCACAGCCCAGCGACGGCCCGCCATTCGCCTGACAGGTTTGCAAACACCCATCGGCCGTACTTTGCTTAGGGTAACTTCCTGTAACTGTCCCTCCAACTTTAACACAGATCCAACTAAAACAGCGGTTCTCAACCTGTGGGTTGCAACCCCTTTGGTGGTCGAACGACCCTTTCCCAGGGGTCGCCTGAGACCATCCTGCATGTCAGATATTTACATGACGATTCATAACAGAAGCAACATGACAGTTATGCAGTAGCAACAAAACTAAGTTTATGGTTGGGTCACAACATGAGGCACTGAACTTAAAGATTTTAAAAGAACTGTGGTGGCCTTGGGGCTCCTTGGCTTACATTTCCCCCCAATGCCTGGGTTATACATGTAGTTTCCTACGTTTTCTTCTAAGACTGTTACTGAGCCTTTCATTCATCTGTAATTGCTTTTGCCTGTGGTATGAGGGACTGAGCCACTTTTGTTTCTTTGTTTCTTCCGAATGGACGGCCAATTGTGCTGGCCCCTGTTACTAAGTAAGCTGTCCTCCTCTGGCTGAGCGGAAGGGCCACTCTTGTCATGATTTCAGTTCCTAGAGATGATAGTAGCCCCACTCAGGTGTGTCTGTTTAGCTGCCCTGCGGGCAGGTCTTTGATCCTGTCCATGTGAAGTGAAGGGCAGTGTGAGACCATAAAGTAGAAATAAATACATACGTACATACATACATAAAAAGTGTATCTAATTTTGAAAAAGTCCCATTGGTTGTTGCTGCTGTTTAACTCTTTGACAATCTTGTTTTGTTGACATCATATGATGTCACCTCTCCACTCAAAACCCTCCAGTAGCTTCCTGTCTCAGGCAATCAAAGCTAAATTCCTCACTGTTCTTTATAAGCTCTTATTTTTTGGGGGGATAATAACAATATAAAAATCATTTTATATACATCCAATTGTAACAATTAGGTGGTATAAGAACAAGGTTTGAACAACAACAATTGGTGAGCATACAGGCCTGGTTGACGTCTCAGGATGGCTGTCTGCCTCCATGGTCCACAGTTTCTCATCCTTGGGATGAAGGCAAGAGTCGGAGGCAGGGGCAGATGTCCATCTGAGGTTGGGGACTGGTAAGGTAAGGTCCCCTGTGACACTGTCGGAGAGAGTCTTGACTTCATGACTTTCCCAATGGACAACAGTCTCCTGGTTGTAAACTGAGGTCTTTGAAGTCTTTCTCTCCTGAGTCTCATTGGTATTTTCATTGGAATTGCATGGGGGAACCTTCATGTTTTTTGTTGCTTTTAAGGCATTCCTTTTTTTGTTTTGTTTAGTTAATCCTCACCTGAGGATATTTTTCCACTGATTTTTAGAGAGTGGAGGGGAGGAGGAGAGATTGATGTGAGGGAGACACATAGATTGGTTAACTCCTGCATGCTCCCTGACCAGGGCAGGTTTGAGCCTGCCACTGAGATATGTGCCCTTGACCGGATTCGAACCCAGGATCCTTAGGTCCAAGGGCCAATGCTCTATTCACTGAGCCAAAACAATGACGGCAAACCATCCCATTTTTCTGATGTTGGCTCTTTCTCTTTCTCCTTCAACATGTTTTTTTCCTTCATAGAAGTTCTGCATGTTCCCTGTTAAATTTGTCTCCTAATAATATAAATGCAAGGGAAACATTTTCTTTTTCCAATTCCTACCCAACAATTTCTTGCAGTATCAAGGTTATCTTATCTCTCCTTTTTCTTTTATTTTTTCTTGATTTCAGAGAGGAAGGGAGAGGGAGAGATAGAAACTCAATGATGAGAGAATCACCAATCGGCTGCCTCCTGCACACCCCCTATTGGGGATCGAGTCTGAAAACTGGGCATGTGCCCCGACTGTGAGTTGAACTGGCAACCTTTCGGGGGGCACAAGACAAGGCTCAACTGACCCACTCCGGCCAGGGCTCAACTGATACGATCACATTGTACTGTGTCCTTTAGTGGGAGGTAAAGAATTATGTTGATCATTAAACTGTCTCGCATTCCTGAAATCAGCTCTATTTGCTCAAAGTTTATCCTTTCAATATACAATTGTATTACACTGGTGAGCATTTTAGTTTATTTTGTAATTGATTTCAGAGAGAGGAAGTGGGGAGAGAGAGAGATTTGCGGTCCCACTTATATATGCATTCATTGGGTGATTCTTGAATGTGTCCTGACTGGGGATTGAACCTGAAACCTTGGAATACCAGGGACGACACTCTAGCCAGCTGAGCTACCCGGCCAGCACTGGTTAGCATTTTATTTAGAACTAGAGGCCCGGTGCACAGATTCGTGCACTGGTGGGTCTCTCAGCCTGGCCTGCAGGGATGGGGCTGAAACTGGCTCTCTGACATTGCCCAAGGGATTCCAGATTGCCAGAGGGCACAGGCCAGGCCGAGGGATCCCACTGGTGCATGATTGGGGCCAGGGGGGAACCTTGGGAGGGCTCCAGGGTATGTCTGGCCCCTCTCGCCCAGTGGGCTAGACCCCAGCAGCAAGCTAACCTATCAGGTGGAGCGTCTGCCCCCTGGTGGTCAGTGCACATCATAGCGACCAGTGGAACAGTCAAACAGTCGGATACTTAGCATATTAGGTTTTTATTATACAGGACTAGAGGCCCGTTGCACCAAGATTCGCACAATAGGCCTTCCTTCCCCTGGCTGCCGGCACCGGTTTTCCTCCGGCACCTGGGACCCGGGCCTTTGGTCCGGCTGCAGCGGAGAAGCTAAGCCTCTTCAGTCTTTGCTCTGCACTTGCATATGCAAATTAACCACCATATTTGTTGGGTTAATTTGCATACTCATCCTGATTGGCTGGTGGGTGTAGTGGAGTGACACCAATTTGCATGTTTCTGTTTTATTAGTGTAGATTATTAATGTAAAAATATTCAAACTTGCCCTAGCCGGTTTGGCTCAGTGGATAGAGCGTTGGCCTTCCGGACTAAAGGGTCCCAGGTTTGATTCTGGTCAAGGGCATGTGCCTTGGTTGTGGGCACATCCCCAGTGGGGAGTGTGCAGGAGGCAGCTAATTGATGTCTCTCTCATCGATGTTTCTAAGTCTCTATCCCTCTCCCTTCCTCTCTGTAAAAAATCAATAAAATATATTTTAAAAAAATATTCAAACTTGTAAAGAGCCCTAGCTGGTTTGGCTCAGTGGATAGAGCATCAGCCTGTGGACTGGAAGGTCCTGGATTTGATTCTGGTCAAGGGCCCATGCCCAGGTTGTGGGCTCGATCTCCAGTAGGGGGCGTACAGGAGGCGGCTAATCAATGATTCTCTCATCATTGATGTTTCTCTCTCTCCCTCTCCCTTCCTCTCTGAAATCAATACAAATACATTTTTTAAAAAAGAAAGAAAAGAAGGTTGAGCCCTGGCTGGTGTGGCTCCGTTGGTAGAGCATCATCCTGCGCATTGAAAGGCCGCAAGTCAGATTCCAGGTCAGTGCACATGCCCTGGTTTGGGGCTTGATCCCCAGTGGAGGGACAGGTAGGAAACCGCCTCACTTTGATGCTTTTTTTCTCTCCCTCTCCCTGCCTCCTTTCCTCTCTCTCCAAAAGTCAATTAAAAACTCTTTAAAAAAGGAAAGAAGGTTGCACTTTGCTGTGAGGGCGAGAGGGAGCCACTGGCGGTCTTGGAAGTGGGGGGTCCCCAGGACCCAGTCCGTCCGTCCGTCCGTCCGATAAGCAGGGCAGGAAGGCTTAGTGCTGGCAGGTGGACTTAAATAGCCCGATGTTATAGGTGAGGACACTGAGGCACAGAGAGGGGAAGCTCCTTGCTCAAGGTCACACAGCGACAAAGTACGTGCTGGAGCCCAGACCCAGGTCTTTCTGACTCCAGGCCTCCCAGGCCCAGTGTCTCCCCCGACACACCGAGAGTCTGAGACACCCACAGGCCCCTCGGCCCGCTGTGCCCCATTGCTCGGGAGGGACAGGCAGCACCCGTGTGCACAGGGCCTTTCAGACCTGCCCCCGCATGAGTCACTCGCCAGAGCCGAAGCGAGAGAACACACCGCACGGGGGAGTTCTCCATGTGAGTGCGCTCGGGGTTCCTGCCTTAGTCACCGCTTCTCTTGGTTCCCACCCTCCCCCCAACTACCAGCAGCCTCCAAATCCCAGCCAGAGCGGCCCCTGCCTGTGCCAACTCCCTTCCCCCAGCTCACTCGCCTGCCCCAGTGGGCTCAGGCGTCCAGGGCAGTGGGGCTGGGCATGGGCACGGGGGCTGGGGCACCAAGCCCTGTGACCACCACTGGCTTCCCTCCACCTGAGTGAAAGCAGCGAACTTGCCGGCAAACGCAGACACTGACACCTCTGCTTGCTGACTTCAGACAGGCCCTGCTCTCAGCCCTTTGCGTCTTGTAAGACAGTTAATCCTCAGAAAAGCCCTTTACCTGCTACTGTTCCCCTTTTTTTTTTTTTTTTTGTAAGTGGAAGCAAAGTTTATTGAGAGGTAGACGGATTCCCTGCAGCAGGTTGCATCTGTCCCTATTTTTTAGATGAGGCAGCTGAGTGCATAAAGGGGACGGGTGTGCCTTTCCACGTTCCAGAACCAGCAGAGGGCAGAGCAGAGCGTCCACCTCAGTCTGCGGGGCCTGTCGTGCACGTGTTGAACCCGGACAACCCATGGGTCCAGGCTGCCTGTCACTACTTGAACCAATGAAGCAGCGTTGAATCATGTACAGCGTTTATTCCAATAATGTGGGCAGTATGGGAGAGCAGCCAGTCACCACAAAAATCTGCCCTATCCCCCACCATAAACCAGCTGCCTCTACGGGGTAGAAGGACGAAGAGTATATGGGGAAGTAGGCAGAAGGAGTAAGAATGGGTAGGTAGTCCGGCCAGCCAGCGTGGCTCAGTGGTTGCTTGTCAATCTATGAACCAGGTCTCCATTCAATTCCTGGTCAGGGCACATGTCTGTGCTGCAGCTCGACCCCCAGTTTGGGGTGTGCAGGAGGCAGCCAATCCATGATGCTCTCTCATCATTGATGTGTTTGTTTGCTTTTTTAATATATTGTGAGAGAGGAAGGGAGAGGGAGAAGGAGAGAAACATCAATGATGAGAGAGAATCATGGATCGGCTGCCTCCTGCCAGCCCCCCACTAGGGACAAGCCTACAACCCGGGCATGTGCCCTGACTGGGAATCGAACAGTGACCTCCTGATTCATAGGTCGATGCTCAGCCACTGAGCCAGGCCGGCTGGGTCATCACTGATGTTTCTATCTCCCTCTTCCTTCCTCTCTGAAATCAATAAAAAAAAATATATTTTTTAATGGGTGTAATGGTTACAGATTACAGGCATGGGGGGTTGCGAAGGATGGCTATCCCGGGGCCTTGGGCCTTGGGGACTCACAGCAATGAGTTAATCTTTCCCCCTGATGATAGTCAGTTCTCAGGCGAGGGATGGACCGCATTTCTAGGTTACCTCTCAGGTCCCAGGGTTTACAACTCCGGGTCAGCTTAGAATGTGTTTTCTTTAGTCAGAACACAATAATCTCGGTTAACAGAGTGTTAACATAGAAACATTCAAACCTGTAAGGAATTTTTCTGAGTTTATTTGAGCCAAACTGTCGACAATTGCCAGG
>PVJC01010389.1:0-43797 GCA_004026665.1 Murina feae
GCGCGCGCCTCCGTACCTCTGTACTTTGCTTCCGCTGCTGCTCTGAGTCTCAGACTCTTCTCTGGTTGTAGGATTTTCACTCAGCCAGCCGTCCTGTGGGTGCGAGTGGTGTTCGTGTGTTCTTCTCGTGGTTTTTCTGAAATAGTTGTTCACAGCTGCATATACGGTGTCTACCCTATGCCGCCATCTTGTTTCTCTCACAAGCAACTAATTAAATCTCCTGTGGGGAATGTTATGTCCTTGAAACACTTTTGTATCCTCAATGTTTTAAAATCTTCAGACTAGTATTCTAATCCTTATTGTTAGAGCTAACTTTGAGTATATGTTCTCTATTTTTGAGAGAGTAGTTTGCAGAAATGGGAGATGAATACTTGAGGTTGAGAAGATTTAATATCATGGCTAAGGGTGAAATTTTAATTTATCCTACTTTATCCTCATTTAATCAATTCATGTCTATTTGACAGCCTCAGGCATTAACCTTTTGAAGGCTGAATGTGTCATTCTGTAATGTTTGTTAAATCACATTGACTGCTAAGGTTTGCAGGATTTAAAAATGTGTTTACTCATTATGCAACACTTGTTTTGTTCTCTAAGGTTGCTTGGATCTTAAAGTAAATTGTACCCTAAAAAGCCTTTTCTATTCTATTGATACATGAGAATTTAAATTTAACTCCTTGTATTAGTGTGTGCCAATGAAAATAGAACATGATGAAGGACTAGGCATAGGCAGAGTGAAAAATATATCCCTTGATGATTCTTTGGTTCCAGTGGGATGAAAGCTGGATCAAACCTATACATAACCACTCCCAGTTTTCCAATCAAATGAACTTTCTTTGTGATGGTATAACATATGGAATGAGGTTAGGGTGGTTCCCCTCTTCACCACCCCACCACATACACACAAACATACTATTAGATCTCTATGCACTTATAAGGCTATATCAGGAGTAAGCAATTAATTCTTTACCTAAAAAATAGCTTTCAGATTTCTAAAAGGAAATTTAAAATAGGCATTTAGATAGTTAGGTCTGGTGCTGAGAGAAGCATGGATTGAGGTTAGCGGAGAACAGCAATGAGCATGAAACCATACACAAGAGAGGAGAGAATGCTGTGAGTTTAGGAAAATGGGAGACACTGGAAACCAGAGAGAAAACTATTTAGATCATTTTATATTCAAATTTTCTATTCTCATATGCAGGGCTCAAAAATAAGGTTTCCATAGACCATAGTTTCACTTTACTCCACTGTCAATCAGTATTAGCCTATAAAGAATTATAGAAAAATATAGGTGTGAATGGTTGTCTTATATTAGAGGATGTTTAAAAAACAATTAAAAATACCATTAAATATTGAATTATGTTACTGAAAAGGAAAATGGGGGCGGGTCTTGCAACCTAGTTCAGTATCTGTTAAACCTGTAGTCTTCCTTCCCCACTCTGACTGACTTGGGCAGAGCTGGGGGGAACATCAGGGGCCCGCCACAGGAGGAGACGCATAGGTCAGAGTCTTCCCACGAGCTGAGTTCAGGCTTTAGATCTGGAATTCCCCTGGACTAGCAGATCTGCGAAATAAAGTTTAAACTTTCCTCCCTCAGAGTGCTGGCTGATGGTCCTCCTGTGCATTCTGCCACAACAGTACCACCACAAAATCCAAGTGAGAAATCTAAAATAAGATGAGGGAAAGCTCCAGATATGAGCAACATCCTGATCCATAGGGGAAAGAGTACACAATTTATTGTTCTCCCTGGAAGATGAATAATTTCATCCTATCCTTCTACCCTCTTTTTTTCCCCCCACACAACTGGCAGGGAAACTTATACACTTATGATGGCTCTCCTAGACTTGGATTTTCTAGTATTGCACATTGTGAAAACAGAATGAAGCAGAAACTGAAAGGTAATGAAAAATAGTGAACTAGTATATAATAAAATAATTATATTGTACAAAATAAGCTGCAGGGGGACATCTCCCAAGTGTTCCCAGATTGCAAGAGGGCACAAGCTGGTTTGAGGACCCCTTCTCCCTCCCTTCCCCCCCCCCCCACCCCAACCAAGCGCACAAATTTTCATATACTGGGCCTCTAGTGTTAATATATTCTAAGATGTGAAAATCTTCTAGAATTAACAACAAAAAAAAAAGAACCACAAGACAGACTGGGGCAAAAGTAGGCTTACTGTTGTGAGAATGAGGAATACCATTTATTCTTATATTATTATTAATTTATCATTGTATTATTTTTCCATATGAACAACTGTTAGCCTACTTTTGGCCCACCCTGTGTGTGGTCTCAGACCCTTCTTTTGGCATAATTCATGTTAAATCAATGAGCATTGATGTTGCTTATTTTCCACTAAACATTTACAGAAATGAGGAAATTAAATTGGAGAATTTGGAGGCATGTCGTAATTTGATAATCTGATCATTAAAAGGAAGTATCTTCTTTCAAAAAGAATATTCTATGTAAGACTTTCACCCCCAATTCCTTAGATATAAACCTTAGAAATCACAATATTTTGAGATATTAAGGAAATATCTTTGGTTAGAACTATATATATAATCAAAGTTGCATATTTGCTACAGATATGTGACAGTGTGATTAAATTTAGATCAACCTCAAAAAATACATGCATGCAGAAAATGTTAGGAGAGTACTTGTAAAGAAAAAATTAATTATACAAAAATTAGCACTTCTCAGCCTCCTAGATAGTAATTATCTTGCCGAAAATTTAAGTCATTTATGTGAACCGTCGTATTTAGGCCAATGACTCCAACATTTGTTCACTTTTTTTCACATTGGTCTAATGCTCAAAAGAATATTTCATTGCATGACTTGTTAAATATGTACAATTTATTTAAAAGATTTATTTAAATTTATTTAAATTTATTTTACTGCTAACTTATTCAGTTATTTGCTGACTGTTATATAAGTGCTAGAGCAACTTGATAATACTCGTGAATTTTTTTTATTCTCCGTAAATGACTGTTTCATTTCTTATTATGTCTGTTTGGGACTTACTGTGACCAGAGCATATATGAGTTCTCAAGCAATATGAGATCATCTCTGATGATTTCTGCTTGTCATTCTTGCTGTTTAACAAGGAGATAGGAAATCAATTTGACAGCTTTATAATATCTAATTGTTCATATATTTTCCAGGTAAAGCATGTATTTAAGGTGAAGACAATATTTTCTAATTTGAGAAAACCATCAACTGTAAGTGTTTGTTTCTAATAGATGACTACCAAGTTTTTCTAATCTAAGATATGCACAATATTTTATCAAAATTAATTATTAATACAAAATGCACATATATTTATTGTATAGGTAACACTTGAATTGAATTTATCAATGTGAATCAATTGACTTGTTATAAGTGGGAAAAATTCTTATCACTTTGTATATTGAAATTAGTGACATAAACAGAGTTTGGTAGCAATTTGTAGTGTTGCTAATAAGGTATCAGTGTCTTAATGTAGTACAGTTTAAAATCTGTCAATATAAAAGTCTAAGTAACGATTGCAACCAAATGGACGACCTAACAGGCTGCATGGGGTGACCAGGTTGTCAGGGGGATTAGTAAGGGACAACCAAATGACCAAGCAGCAGACTGCATGGGGCAACTAGGCTGGCAGGAGGGGCAGTTGGGGGCAACCAGGCTGGTGGGGGAGGGGGAAATTGGGGGTGATCAGGCTATCAGGCAGAGGCAGTTAGGGGTGATCAGGCTGGCAGGGAGGCAGTTGGGGATGACCAGGCAATCAGGCAGGTGAGCAGTTAGGAGCCAGCAGTTCCAGATTGTGAGAGGGATGTCTGACTGCCGGTTTAGGCCTGATTCCAGGGATTGGAGAGAGTGCAGGTTGGGCTGAGGGGACCCTCCCCCCATGCATGAATTTTGTGCACTGGGCCTCTAGTATACTATATGAAATGATTTGACATTCTGTGTCAATCAGAAACATTATTTAATAAAAAGAACATATTATTTAAAAATACATTGGACTTCCTGGCCAGGGTGGCTCAATTGTTGAGCATCTCTATGAGCCAAGAGGTTGCCAGTTTGATTCTGGATCAGGGCACATGCCTGGGCTGTGGGCTGGATCCCCAGCAGGAGGTGTGTAGGAGGCAGCCGATCAATGTTTTTCATGGATGTTTCTATCTCTCTATCCCTCTCCCCCTCTTTCTAAAAATCAGTTTAAAAAATTAAAAACACATTGAACTTTCCAGCTTTCCTTTCCTCTTTTGTTTTGAATATTTTTTCCCTCTACTACAATTCATAATGAGGTAGCACCCTCAGGATCTGACTCTGCCTTTAGGTACACAGATACATGCTGCCAGAAAATGGAATATTGCTTCTAGTTAAGGCTTTGAAAATCAAAACATTTCCTTAACTACAGTGTTCATATAGATGAAAAATAAAAATGAAATCTCTTAACTATAGCAGAATAGCAAATACCTTTGGTGAGCATAATGAAGATGCTATGGAAAGAACAAGGTAAATGGAATTAGAGGTGCTAATTAAGGACAATAAATACTTCTGTGACTTTGGCCAGATTAGCTTTCTCCAAAATTATTAGGTTCTTTATGAAAGATGCTAGTATTTTTTTCTCAGAGTCCTCACAACTTTAAATTGTTATTATTTGCTATATAACAATAGCTTGGCCATCAGGACATCCCCCCAAAAATGTGATTTAACTATGGAAGGCTAAAATTAATATAGCACTGAGTAAGCCAATGATATATAAATAAATACTTGTAAAGAAAAATTTTAAAATAAGCATGTTTTTTCTAACATTAACATTTTTGTAAGTGTATCAAAACTAAATTAAGACTAGTAAATGTCATCTACATTTACGTATTCCACATGTTTTTTGTTGGTCCTTCTATTGTGTTTATTTTTGAAATTTGAATTATATTTAACTCATCAAAGGGAATTGCTGCCTATTGTTATACATATGGGATACCTTTCCTCATGAAGGAATTATCAATGATGTGGAGTACTTATGACTGGCCAGATATAACTTCTGATTTTAAAAAATTCGAAGGTTTTTTTGTTTGTTTGTTTTTGTTTTTCTAAAGGTTGGTGATTAGGTAAAGGAGGGAGACAGTAAAACAGTACTTAAATAGAGCAATTAATTTTCTTTTTGTATCTACTTAAACGAACTAAAATAAATACTTGATTAAAGGAAAATAAAAAGTATAAGCAGATGACTCCACAAATCAATTAAGCTTCCCATATCCAAAGATATAGGTAAATTACTCACAGCATTCTCAAACATAACTGAGATTTATATTACCATTTCAATGACTGATCCCATAATTTATTACACAAAATTTCACTAATATTTTTGTAGGGATCCAAACTTCCCAGCCAAATACAAACAGTATAGATATTATATTTTTAATATGTTTATTTATATTATCTCATATATGTCATTTGTAAATGTCTTAGGAAAGCAATAGAATTATTACCTTTCTCTTCATGTTCCCTTTTGTTATTTAGTTTTAGATGTGAGAGATTTTTAAATATTTTTTTTCAAACAAGGTTGTCAGTGATGAAGAGGACTGATTAATCTGTGTATTTGTACTGGGTTAATTACATAAGGGTTATTTTGTTAATCTGTGATTGCATTTGTAAGTACAATAGACCTGTATCAGCTACAAAACAAATTCATTATGCTGTGACCCTGCTTCTATCACATTTCTAACTGTCCATGAAAAATTAAAGTTTTTGTTTATTACTTTGGAAATAAATGAGAAATTTCTGTTCTTCAAATAAGCTGAGGCCATGTCCACACAGCTGCTCATTATGCTCTGCTATAGTTTTCAAAAGTAAAAGGGAGACTAATATGTCCTTTTAACCCAGTTGTTATGTTAAATACAGAGTATCTCATGTTCCTCTTTTCTAAGATTTCTGGTTACTGTGCTACGGACCCATAGTGAGTGAAAAATAAATAACTTCTTCAACATAAATTTAAAATTGCTCTTATTTTTATATCAAAACCTTTCCTCACTGCTTATAAAATTTGAAGATTTATATTGGAATAAGTGTCCACATAAGATAGATTTGAGTACATATTGCTGCACTATCATTTGCAGAGCTGGTGACCTATGCAAATAGTAACTTTTCAAATTCAATTTTTTTCTTTTTTAAAAGAACATTATGATACTTATTTTCAAACATTATTGTGAAGATTTTATTAGATACTGTTAAAGGCCCTTGGGAACATTGACACTATTACCACTACTAAATATATGTCCATGAATTCAATATCTCTTATTCCTATCATTAAATAATATAATTTTTCATCTTGAGTTGACTTTCCCATTTTCTTCTAAACAAGTGTTCAGACAACTAATACTTTGCAGACAGACAACCAAACAGCACAGTGCAAGAACCTAACAGGCACTGAGAGCAGAGCTTCTAAATGAAAGGCCCACAAAAGCTACAAATTAAATTCCATTAAAGAGGCATCAAG
Organism: Murina feae; assembly: GCA_004026665.1. Taxonomy (NCBI): domain Eukaryota; kingdom Metazoa; phylum Chordata; class Mammalia; order Chiroptera; family Vespertilionidae; genus Murina; species Murina feae. The sequence continues at coordinate 6,470 of PVJC01010389.1, forward strand.
CCACTCAGATGCCATTACCTGCACAGTGAGGTAACTGATTGCAGGCAGCGAGGAAGTGCTGATAATGAGTGATGACTCTTAACATTAAAAAAAAATTATAATTACTGGGAAGAACTTCAGAAAGCACAACCATCTGAGGTCCTCAGCGAAAAGACAAATAGACATAAAAGAAGGCATCTGGGGATAAAAAAAAAGTCGCATGAAAGTTTTAGGGACTCTAGTGTCTGATTATAGCAGAGAACATAAATTAGCAGTGTGTGATAAATTGCTAGGAAGAAACATGGAGGCCTTTTAAATCAGAGGAATTTTATCTTTATGCAATAAAGAAACATTGTAAATTTTAGGTTAGGTAATGTGGTATAAAGCTAGTGATATTAAATTCTTACAATGCAATAATTGAGGCCATGTATCAACAGGGTAACTCTGGAAATAGTGTATGATAGGTATGGAAGATATTTATAAAGCCATGATGAACAAACTTGAGTTAGGTACCATGTTACAGGCTTGAGGGATTACAACAGTAATATACAAAATAAAGAAAATGGAGCATGAGCTATTTTGGGTAGAAAGATATTAAGTTTAGTTTGGACTGGTGAGAATTTTGGGAATATCAAGTGAAAATGTTTATCAACTAGGTCTTAGAAAATCATGGATGAATTTTTTTACATATGAAGCTCCTTAAGTATTTTATTTTGCAAGATAAAAACAACAACCAACGAAATAACAACAACAAAAAAACGCTGGAAAGGAATTTACTCAAATGTTATTTTCACTCACATTTTTCCTTGATTAAATGTCATTTTTAAATTGAGGTGGTTAACCAGATGAACTGTCTAGGTAGTTAATTGACATTTTAAATATGTTTGATTTAAATTTAGAAATAATGGAAAGTGAATTAGCAATGATTAGGTATTAGTATATCAAGTTTCTCAGAAAAATATTGGTTCTTTTTAGGAGTAGTGCTGATGTGATCTCTCTCTCTCTCTCTCTCTCTCTCTCTATATATATATATATATATATATAGATATAGATATAGATATATATACACATAAATAAAATGTATATGTATATAGACATACATAAATAAAATATATTTTAAATATTAGTGATATATATAGACATACATAAATAAAATGAATATATAGACATACATAAATAAAATGTACAGACATACATAAATAAAATGTATTTTAAATATTAATGACATTCTAAGAGTGTTTCTCTATATAATTATTGATGTTAAATAATCAAAATTTAATATTGAATTTATTTTGTGACCATGGTCATGACATAAATTGATACGTTTTCTGTGTTCACATACAAAATAGGTGAGATGATATACATGTTCCAAATTCACACACAATTCTCACAAACAATTCTTTTATGCAAAAGCTAATCTATATATATAAAGAGCTAGGGGCTGTCACATCTGAAACAACCAAACTGATGACTGAACAGGCTGAGTGGGCTGACAAGACTGGCAGGGGGGTTAGTGAGAGACAACCAAAATACTTAGCAGCAGGCTGCATGGGGCAAACAGTACAGTTTGGGGGGGGGGGCAGGGAGGGGTGACCAAGCCAGCAGAAAGGGGCAGTGAGGGGCAACCAGGCTGGCAGAGGGTGCAATTGGTGGCAACCAGGCCAGCAGGGGGGCCATGAGGGGCAATTAGACCAGCAAGGGGAGCAGTTGGAGGCAACCAGGTTGGCAGGGGGGGCAATTGGGGGTGACTAGGCCACCAGGAGGGCCAGTGAGGGGTGACCAGGCTGGCAGGAGGCACAGTTGGAGGCAACCAGGCCAGCAGGAAGAGCAGTTGGAGGCAACCAGGCCAGCAAGAGGGCTATGTGGGTGACCAGACCGGCAGTAGGGGCAGTTGGGGGCAACCAGGCTGGCAGGGTGGGCAGTTAGGCATGACCAGGCCAGCAGGGGGAGTAGTTGGGGGTGACCAAGCCAGCAGAGGGAACAATAAGAGGCAACCAAGCGGGCAGGCGGGGCAGTTAGCAGAGACCAGTCTAGCAGAGGGGAGCTGTTGGGGATAAGTAGGCTAACTGAGGGGCAGTAAGGGGCAACCATGCTGGCAAGGAGAGCAGTTAGGGGCCACCAGACTTCAGGTGGGGGCTGTTGGGGCGACCAGGTTGGCAGGGGGGCATTAGGGGCGATTAGGTCAGCAGGAAGAGATGGTTAGGGGTGATCAGGCTGGCAGGCAGGTGAGCAGTTAGGAGCCAGCAATCCTGGATTGTGAGAGGGATGACCCACTGCCGGTTTAGACCCAATCCCTAGTATTGGGCCTAAACCAGCAGTTGGACATCCCCCAAGGAGTCTTGGATTGGAGAGGGTGCAGGCTAGGCTGAGGGGACCACCACCTCCCCCCACCCCCACCCCCACGAATGTCATGCACCCGGTGTCTTGTCAATTTATAACAGCAAGTGATGACATTGTAACAGCAAAGCAGAAGTAATGGTATTGTGGCAATAATAGAAAGCCAGTAACACAGATGAGAAACATCTGAGAAGGCTTTATATTTTATATGATATTTCAGCTATGCCCAACATAGTCAAATTAATATTTTTTCCAGGTGAGCATTATGGGGAAATTCATTTTAGGAAGGGGAAAGTATATTAAGCTTTTTAGAGAGGAAAAATATAGTTTCTAAAATAAAAATAGAAGTATTAATATTATGAAATTAAAATGAATTGTCTAATTAAAATCCAGTTTGTATAGATGACAGGTCTTATATTTACCTTCTAGTTATGTCAGAAAATATAAGAATTTAAAATATATTAATTGATTTTTTTATAAAAAAAGAAATCCAGAGACAGGCATTCCAGATCTGGTATAATAGCTCCTTGTTTACCAGGACAAATATTCTCTTCTGCTTTTACTCTACTGTCCTTAGCCCAGTCTTCCATTTTTGATTTACCTCATGATCCTTCCAGATGCCGAGCAGTAAAGAAAGACGTGGGAAGAACCAAACGGGATACACATGACCTCTCTGCCACCTTCCTAAGGAGGTTTTCCAAGATTCCCACACACTTCATGCTGCTTTTCACATATTAGCAAAACTTACTTTACATGCCACATCAACCTATTAGGTTGGCTGGGAAAAACAGTTTAGAGTTGTTTACATAGCAACTTGAATAAGATGAGAGTTCTGTTACTAAGAAAAAAAGGAAGAACTTATTTGGGGTAGGAAACTAGCATTTCACCATGTATTTTCAGGATACTACGATGTATTGCATTGACAGATGAAAAACACGTGGGAATGTGAGTGTCGTTAAACATAATGGAAGGGGATAGGAAAGGAACAAGTAGGGACATCTATGAAATCTGCTTTCACTCAGTAATCAATTCACTATGTTCAATTAAGGAGTTGGCATGATGGTCATTTTTTTAAAATACATTTTTAATGATTTCAGAGAGGAAGGGAGAGGGAGAGACAGAAACATCAATGATGAGAGAGAAGCATTGATCAGCTGCCTCCTGCATGCCACACAGTGGGGACTGAGCTTGCAACCCCAGCCTATGCCCTGACTGGGAATCAAACCATGACCTTCTGGTTCATAGGTCGACACCCAACCACTGAGCCACACACACCAGCTGGGCAGCATGATGGTCATTTGACACCACTGTGGCTTGATCAGTTCTCTTTTACAGATATAACAGGTAGTATAAGACCTGCAATCTTTCCACGAGTTTTCCCTTTCGATAGCTACTGGAGAACCAGTTCTTCAGAACCATAATCTGTGCCGAGAGGTTTATCCAAGGGTTGGGGGCATAATAAGAGTTAATGTGCAGCTTTTATTTTCTAATGGCTCAATAAGATTGTTGTTTTCCTGAATCATGGCATTCTCCTGCACCATATTAGGTTTCAGAACCAGACACTTTGCAAGTTTCCATGGGCCCTTCTTTCCCCTTCTGACTTACATTGTAGGCCTTGTCTTTCTTCATGTCAGCTAAATGGATGTGAAGACTGTCTAGAGCAAAGCCCATCTCTATTCTATCTATTCGTCACCCATACCTTTGCTCCGGTCTTCCCTTCAGCCAGGCTTATTTTGGTCCTCCAGAAACACAAAGTCTACAGACTAATTTTTATAGTTAAAAGCCATACAACCTATTTTTAGCAATGGAGGTTCTAAATGAGGGTTCTTTTTTCTCATATTGGACTTTACAAATCTAAGGAATATGTAACTAAGGTTTTCTGAATAGTTTTTAAGAAAAGGGCTATTAAGTGTATAAAAGTAACATTATAGAACTTATTTTTATGAATTTGTCTTTAAAATTGTATAGACAATAAAAAGTGAAGTTACAAACCAAGATTACAATAATACTGGTTTTTTTTATTTTGTCATCCATTTACCGTTAGTGGAAATATTTAGATCATTATATGCTTTGAGTTACTGTCTAGTGTCCTTTCATTGGTATCTGAAAGACTTCCTTTAACATTTCTTGTAGTGTAGATGTAGTCATAATTGAATTAACTGGAAATGTCTTAATCTCTTCCTCATTTTAAAAGATAGCTTTGGTTACTATAGAATTCTGATTTGACTTTATTTTTTATTTTATTTTATTTTTCACTTTTAACCATTGAAATATATGACCCACTACCTTCCAGTCCCCAGGTTTCTGATGCAACATTGGCTGATAAATTTTTTGAGGATGCCATTAATGTGGTAGGTCACTCCTCTCTGGCTATTTTTAGCATTTTCTGTCTTTGTATTTCAACAGTTTGATTATAATGCATCTCATTGGGGGGCTCTGGGTTTATCTTACTTTGAGTTCATTGACTTACTTGGATTTGCAGTATTTCATCAAATTAAAGAGATTTCCAAAGTTTTTAGCCATTATTACTTCAAGTAATATTTCTGCTCTTTCTCTCTGTCTTCTTCTGGAACTTGCATAATGCATATCTGTTTGCATAGAAATTCAGAGACATACAGGGTTAGAAAAGCCAAGTGAATTAAAGAATGCTGGAATGAAACAAAATCTTGTACATTATTTGAAATACTCTAGCGGGAATAGTTGCTCATTCCACCTCACTTCCCCACTATCTCTGTACAAAGAACGCTCAGAAATCCAGAATTCAACAAATGCCATCACTCATCCTTGACCCCTGCCACAACCTCCACAGATAGATGTATAACTCAAGTGAATAAAAGTGATCCCATTTTAAATAAATGACATGAACGGGGTAGCTTGTGTGAGAGCTGAGGGATTTGGGACCTTAGCTTATGTGGTCTTAAAGCATGACATCTAATCCATGTAAAGGAATCTTTTGAACAGCTATTCCCACCAATATATAGAAACCTCAAGAACTAAAGTGGATTTCTAGACATGAAAACATCAACCGGTATTCTCAGACAATTTACAGAGATTTATTTAGCAGACTCAGGGAATATTGTGATGACACTGCAAGGTAAAAATGTCTTTGAAAACATGTATCACATATATAACAAGCAAAATGTCTCAGATTTTCCATAATCAAAGGATACTTTTAATTTATGAGAATATGATCAAGGAAAAATAATGAAATTAGGAAAGATCTATTTAAGGGCTCAAATAAAAAAAGTAATATTGCTGTAGTAATAGACTATGGTGACATGTCTTTTATTTTATTAATTTTCTTTTTTTAATTCGTTATTGTTGAAAGTATTACATATGTCTTCTTTTTCCCCCATTGACTTTTCCTTACTCACCCCTGCCCCCCAGCACAAGCCCTCACCTCCCCCCACTGTCTGTGTCCATCAATTATGCTTACATGCATGCACATAAAGCTTTTGGTTTATCTCTTACCCGCCTCCATCACCCCCTCCCCCAACCTCCTCTATGTCTCTGTTTGATGCTTCTATGTCTCTGGATCTATTTTTGTTCATTAGTACAAATACTGCAATAGAAAGAATTGCAATCAGAATCTTTAGAAAAATAAAATTCAGATGAATTGCAGCATTTTTTATTCTACTTTTTATATTGTTCATATCATTTTGTAATCAGTTCCTTTCTTTGGTGACAACCTCTCTTCTGATTGGATCTATAACCAATCTAAATGGTTACCCATTAAGACATGTCACTTAGTTTCTTTTAAATATTCCCTTAATTTGTGGATTGCTTGGCTCCCTTTTCTTGGTTTCTTATCTTCTTTTAACATTCGTGCATGGGTAAGGTCCCTAGGCCTGGCTGGCAATCAGGGCCAATCTGTGGGGCGACAAGCTGAGTGATTGGGGGGGGGGGGCACTCACACTTGCCTTGGCTTGCCTGTCACCACCCACTAGTTGTCCCCACCCCCTTCCACTGCCTGTTGGGGCCTGAGGGCACGAGCCAGCTCGTAAATTGAGCGTCTTCCCCCTAGTGGTCAGTGCACATCATAGCAACTGATCATTCTGCCAAAGGTTCCACCATTCAGTTGTTTTGCATATTTAGGGTTACTTTTCCAGCACCTTAAATAACAGAAAACAAATTGAATGACCCACACTATATGTCTCCTTAAAATGAGCTTTCAGATAATCTTTGTTTCAATTTTTAGAAACAGTGGTGAAAGTAAAATGATTACAGAGAAAAAGTCCCAATAGCTTGTGACCCAGTGTCTCTCAGTGATGGTGTTAGCTTGCCTGCCATTCTAAGATCTTGAAAATAGATGATTCTGCTTATAAACACATGGTAAAAAGTGCATGTTTCTAGTTTGTTTAACTGTCTCATTAGCCAACATGGAATTCTTGCATAATGCACCAAACTTTTATTGAACACCTACCTTACACATTACATTGCACTACAATAAATACTATTTCTAAGGGCTAGAGGGAAGTATATCCACCAATGTGAACAACAGAACACCAACTTAACAAAATCAATGGTTTAATTAACATTCAGTCTTAACTATTTATCTTTGTTCCTTTTTATAATACTTCCTGGCACTTGCACCTGGCACACTGAGAAATAACAAATTCCTTTTCTCATGACCCCATGTGCACTTCTGCTCCAACCTATTAAGGTGTGTGCTCTTACAAGTGAGCTGCATTTCTTTATAAGCCACTATATGCCAGTTATAATTGTTTCTATAATTGTTTTTAATTAAATATTTTTAACAAGGTAAAAATTTTAATTGCAAAATGATCATTTTCATGAAAAACAAAGTTAAACAATTTGTAAAACTCTGTAAGTATGAAAAACTAAAATTATTCTGTCTTATTGAGTATTTTAGAAAAAAATAAAATTATAGATGACCCTTTATGAGTGTTGTTTAGGCATAAAATGAAAAAAAAAAGAAAAAATTATAAAGAAAACACTCTCCACGATGTAAGATCATCATAATGATTATTATCCTATCTAATATCCTAGCTAATAAAAGAGTAATATGCAAATTAGGCATCACTCCATCACAAAGATGGCCACTCCCATAGCCACAAGATGGCTGTGCCCAGTCTAGCTCAGCCCCGCCACTGAAGTAGTAAGGCCTGTTAGCTGTCACAGAGGCCTCAGGCACGGGCAGGGGCAGAGAGGGTGATCAGAGGGGTATGAGGGTGCCCTACCAGGGCATAAGGCCTGGGCCAGAGGCCTCAGGCCTGGGCAGGGGCAGAGCCTGCAATCGTAGGGGTCTGGACATCGGTGGAGCTGGCAAAGCAGGGGTCTGGAGGTCCCCTGCCCAGGCCTGTAGCCTTAGTCAGAGGCTGTAGTGGGACAAGGGCAAAGCTGGCAATGGCAGGGGGCAGGATCAGAGCCGGTGATCACAGTGCCCTGGGCTCTGTGAAGCTAGCAACTGGAGGGGCTTGGGAATCTTCTGCCCAGGCAAAAGAGTAATATGCAAATTAATCCTTACTCCTCACAAAGATGGTGGCAGCCAGGGAGCTGTAGGGAGGCAGGAGGCTTGAGTTGCCCCAGCGATGGAGGAAGTCAAGATTTCCATCTTCCCTGTGGGCCCTGAGCTCTGCTCAAGGCAACAAAGTTTCAATTATAGAAGTTAAATAAGTCTCAGATACCTGCTTCCACCCCTTGGCTGTGGCCAGCCTGATAATGGCCCTCAGCCCCTCACTCAGGTTGGCCACACTCCCATGGGGTGTGGGTCTCCCCTGGGGTGTTTGGCCAACCTACAAACAGCCATCAGCCCAACACCCAGGATGACCAGAAACCCCAATGGTGACCCCCACCCTAAGGGGCTGTGAGCAGCCTGCAAACAGCCATCAGCCCCTCACCCAGGCTGGCCAGGTACCCCAACAGGACACCCTTCAGGGCAAACCAGCTGACCCACACCTGTGCACCAGGCATCTGTCCTATATAATAAAAGGTTAATATGCAAATTGACCCTAACAGCAGAATGACTGGGAATGACTGGTCACTATGACACACACTGACCACCATGGAGCAGACACTCAATGCAGGAGCTGTCCCCTGGTGTTCAGTGTGCTACCACATGGGGAGCTCTGCTCAGCCACAAGCCAGGCTGACAGCTGCCAGCACAGCGGTGGTAGCAGGAGCCTCTCCCACCTCCTCAGCAGTGCTAAGGATGTCCAACTGCAGCTTAGGCCTGCTCTCTGCTGGCAAGTGGACATCCTCCGAAGTGATGTTTGACTGACAGCTTAGGCCCATTCCCCCGGGGATCAGGCCTAAGCCAGCAGGTGGACATCCTCTGAGGGGTCCCAGACTGCGAGAGGGCATAGGCTGGGCTGAGGGAACCCCCCCTGTGAGTGCACAAATTTTTCTGCACTGGACCTCTAGTATTTATATATTTTAACATAAAATGCGAGAATTATGTTGGTGTTATTACTTATAATTTCATATTTGACTATTTTGATTAACTAGCAATGATTATTAAGATAGATTTTTATGTGATTTAACAAATTAAGTTTTAATATTTTAATTCTGTATATTGATATGACCCTACAAATACTAAATATTTAAATACCTACTGCATTCAACATGAAATAGTAGGTGCAAGTGGAGAGATCCATTAAGAACATGAATAATCCAAGATAATATTATGTTACTGTTTTGATAAATTTAATTCTCATATACTTAAATTAATCAATTTTAATATCTTATTAGCAGAATTCTTGTTTTCCTTTATATAATTTTAAAAGGAAATAGATTTTCAGTATAATTTCTATTTGAAATATTACACAAATAATATACAAGTCATCGTATCTATAGAAATTTAGTTAATGCTGAGGCACTTCACAGTATTCCACAGATGTAGGATGAAATTATCAATTCACTTTAACTAATGACATGTCCTTGTAGTTATTAGCAAACTAGGGGCCCGGTGCACGAAATTTGTGCACGGGTAAATTGGGGTAAGGGTGCAGGTGGGGGAGGAGGAGGGCAAGTGGGGAGGTCCCTCAGCCAGACCTGGACTTCATCCAATTCGGGAGCACTCAGGAGAAGTGCTACTGATGGCTTGGACCCACTGAACCTGGTTCTCTGCTCTCTGCCGGGCCTGTCTGCTCCACACTATGGAGATGGGCAAGCAGGTGCTGCTGGGCGATGCCTGCGGGGTCCTTGATGGCTCCAGCCCTCTCATCCCCTCCTTGGCAGCCATGGCCCCAGCCCAGCATAGGCCAGGGTAGCAGCTGAGGATTCCCGGGTGGGTCTGTCTGGTTACGGCCCCTGATTCCCAGGTCCACAGCCCTGCTGGTCTAGGGCCCGCAGCCCAGCAACTGGGATTCCCCGGTGGGTCTGGGTGGCCATGCCACCTGGTTCCCAGGTCCGCTGCCCTGCCGGTCCAGGGTCAGCCAGGACAGCGGCTGGGATTCCTGGGTGGGTCTGGGTGGCCACGCCCCCCCTTTCCCAGGTCCGCGGCCCTGCTGCCTGAAATTGATCACGGCTTGCTCCTCCCGCCCCCCACCCCGCCCCTCCACTGTGGCCTGCAAGAAGGCAACAGATGGCGAAGGCGGCGGACGCAGGGAGGCAACTGTGTCCGCCATTGCTGCCCTGGGTGCTTTCCGGTGGAGGTGCGGGGCTGCAGGCGGCTCACTCCTCCCACCCCCCCAACCCGCCCCTCCCGTGTGGCCTGCAGGAAGGCAACGCCCCTCCCTGTGTCCGCCGCCGCCATCTTGGCTGGGTTAATTTGCATACCACCGCTCTGATTGGATGGTGGGCGTGGCTTACCCTGTCTCGGAGAAACGGTTAATTTTACTATTTCGCTTTTATTAGTTTAGATATCAGTGCCTTATACATCCTCATATATAGATAGCATAGTGTATCACGACAATATTGGCCAATGGTGCTTTCCACATACTATACTTTTAAGCATAAATACTCTTCCTGAAATATCAAGCTATGAAATATACTTATTTTTTAAATGTTGAAAATATAGGCGGTTATTATAGTCAATTGATTTCCAGTTGATTTTATAATCTCCTGAACAAGACCCCCTGGCTTTATCTCCCTTTTATGCTCATGAGGGTAAACAAGATGCTGTCCAGGGCTGTTGCATCTTAATATTAGTACTTTCAAATGGCTCGTGTCTACATGCATATTGTACTTCAGCATGCAGAAGAAAAATGGGAAAGCAATAGTTAACAAAGGAAAAAAATAGCAGAAAACTCGTTCTTAATGTGCTATGTGACTGCCACTTGTATAAAATTTGCCCACACAGAGTTTCAAATTTGAATGTCCCCTATTCAAATTCAAAGTTAGCAGCCAAAAATTTTTCTTGTACAGTCCTGAGGCTTATAGTGAAGGTTACAGAACTATCATTTATAGGAAACAGAGTTGAATGTTTATTAGTGCTGGACTTTGAAACAACCGCTGATAACATAGCACACAGCAGGTCTCAAGCAAACGCCACTAACTCAGAGTTCCAGTTTACACTCCTACATGGAGCGCGGGAAAATCAAAAACAGGTAGTTGGAGCCATTTGGAATGTCAGCAGGTAAAAACAAGTATTTTAGCCAGGCTTTACCAACACCTGTTTAGATGTGCATTATAAAAGCAATGATCCCACTGCACTGTTGGAGATTTAAAAAAAAAATGTAGGAGGAAAAAAAAGTCCAGGTAATTTTTGTGGAGTTTTGCTCACTCTTCTGCAAGAACACAGAATGTTGGGTAGTCCAGACAGTGTGCCTATCCCAGGGGCATCATTCATGAAGTGACAATGATTGCTGGCTTCTTGAGGACCTGTGGGAGACAAAGCACATGAGGCTTTTTCATTCAGCTTTCAACTGAAGCATATTTGACAAATACGCAGCAAGTGTAATGGAATTCTACTGATTACACTAATGACAGTGTTTATGATGAGTTCTAATCTCTTCTAAGAGGTCATTCACTGGGGAGACTCTGAGGTAGGTGAACTTATCCATCAATCCACACTTAATAGTGGATTTTTTTCATTTAACATTCATTCAACATATGCACAAAGCACTGATATGCTCTTGATGAATGAGAATGATGAGAATGATAATGGTTGCTTGATTTGTGTTCTGCCTGTCATTCACCTACCTTAAGTGCCAAGGCTGCAATAAATGGTAGGCATTGTTAGAGCTTCTTGTCCGAGAAATGAGGCCTTCTCACTCAGAGAATACTTTTTATCTTCCGTTAACCGAGTGTAAATCCATTGCCTTTATGCCTTTAGTCATTACCAGTCTGTTGGCTTGTTTGTCTTGATTCACCTTTAGTAAAAGTATACAGACTTCAGGGGAATTATATTTTAATCTATATTTTCCAACAGAATATGAAATTTTAGATCCTAGATTATCCAAATTTTCTAATCTTTTTAGCAGACAGCTTTTGGACAAGCAGCTCACATTTATACTTTCTGAAACTTTTTTCTGGCCATAATTTCAGTATATTTTCACTGAACACCAGGCAATTATAGAAAGACATGAATTAAGAATGAAGTTCCTGCATGCCTTTAAATCTTGGGGATGCATTATTTTCTTTATGCTTTATCATTACTGTCTCAAACCTTTAGCTAAAGACTATGACCACAGTTAGACAGAATGGAGACTTTTGCTGGCAGAAAACAAACAACAACAACAAAACTATAATAATTTGTATTAACATATTACCAAATACTTCAATGAAAACATTACACACAGCTTTTAATTTTATTAAAAATATGCACATCATACACACCTATAAAATTTCACCTCCATTGAAACTCATATATATATATTTGATTTTTCACTTTTTATAAAGTAACTGGGACTCACTTGGTAAAATGAAATTCTTAAGAGTAATTTGAGACTGTACATATTCTTCTACACCTTTATTCTTAACATTAAAAATGCATCACATAAAAGTGTTGACAGAAAATTTGCTCATACTTCAATATATTCTGAAATATAGGTGCTTTGACTAAAGTAACTACTTTATTGCACAACATGATATTTCTATAAGATTTTTCTCATGAGTTCTGAAATTCCTCATGTTCTTAGTACTTTTCAGTCAGTTCATGGTGCTAGATGCTGAAGATAGTATTTTCTAAGTATGACCACACCTATTTATGTTCAATTCCACATACTCTTCTTCCATTATGATGTTGACATACCAGTACTCAAAACTAGAAAGAGCAGAATACCTTACTCTGGAAAATGTGATAGAATTAATCCTGCATTACATTTGAAGCTGAAAGGTAGTACAAGGTTACAAAAGGTAAAATCACTTCTGCCATCTTAGATTGTTGCTGTTAAATTACTGTTTAGGCATAATGTGTTACATAGTGATAAATAACTAACATATGTTACTTATGGCTACACAACCAAGAGTATAGTTCTTCCACAAATAAAATAAAACAAAAATAACCCTGAAATTTAGGTCAGTGACTTTGAGATCAAGTGGCAGTTAAAGTTAAAATGATCTTTAAGATAAAGTTAGCAGAAGTATGACCTTTGAATGATTCTATAAGTGTTATTATGTAACTAGAGGCCTGGTCCATGAAATTTGTGAACTTGGGGAGGAGGGGGCCCTCAGACCAACCTGTGCTCTCTCGCAATCCAGAAGCCATCAGGGGATGTCCAACTGATGACTTAGGCCCAGTTCCCAAGGGCCTAAGCTGGCAGTTGGACATCCTTAGTTCTACCACAGAAGCAGGAGAGGCTTCCGCCACCGCTGCTGTGCTCACCAGCCATGAGCCCGGCTTCTGGCTGAGTGGCACTCCCCCTATATTGAGCATCTGCTCCCTAGTGGTCAGTGCATGTCATAGTGACTGGTTGTTCTGCTGTTTGCTCAATTTGCATATTAACTTTTTATTATATAGGATGGTAGAAAATCATTAAAAAAGAAAAATGAGGAAATAAATAAATTATCTTAAAAAAAGTGTACCTAATGAGAAGTTAATAAGATTTCTGTTGAAGATACTGGCTTGATTCTTCTAAATGAATTTAGTAAAATATGAATGCAGAGGGATAAGCTTAAGAATATGTAAATAAACATAAAGAAACTATGGCTTTCTAAAATGAATTTTCTCATTCCTAGCCTCGTAGATGATCAGTGATGCTAAAATTATGAAATGGCTTCTGAGCCAATTTTACATCAAGGGTATTAATGACAAACAATTTAAAAATAAAGCTGACATTGTGATTATAAAAGTCTTGTTTATATCTCAGAAAGTTTTAAGTTGATGCCTTAAACAGAAAATATGTGCCCCCTCAAAGAATGTTTATAGTATTATTCTATAGCTGCTTTATAGGAAATCCAATGTAGAGAAGAGTATATTTCATTCAAATTTTTATATGTGGTTTTTTAATGGAAAAACCACCATAAGACCTTCAGAGGACTCACAAATATTTTAAGAGACTTATATTGTCATATTTTTAACAGATCAGAATCAGAGGTAAAGATAGTACAAAATACAAATATACCCTTGGAGTCCAAAGTACAAAATAGAAGTGGAAAAATGGTTCATGAGGTAGCCAAGAAAAAAGAGTGTACATTAAACAGCCATGGAAAATTATTCCCAGGAAATAGGTCCAAACCAAGTAATCAGCATATATCATATACTCTGCTGAATTTCATAATTTCTATGGACCGGTCATATTTGTGTGACTTTATTTTTTCTCTCTCATTAAACAGAGTTGTACGTAGTAATGAAGCCATGTCTGCATAACCATTGCAGATTGGATGTAGGGAGCATATTCACTTTTCTCTTAATTTCATGGATCTTTAGAATGCATGGAACTATACTGAAAGAGCTGCATTCCAGGAAGAGCAAGAAAGGAGAACTGGAGCCTTAATTACACAATAAGATCCTGGACTAAGGGCTGATATCATGATGGAATAAACCACAGGGGTTATGAGGGAGTTGGAATTACTTATATTTGTGTAGCTTCAAAAACAAACTATGGTAAGCTACCCCAACCTACATAATCTTTCAGTATAAAGTTGACAGTCCTCTCTGAAAAAAGTGAGGAATCTGTTTCTTGAAACATACTTTGGACAGATCAGCGCCACTGCCTGAGGAATCAAATGTGGTGTATGTGATGCTGCCTTCACTTCTAAAAGTTGAAACAAAAGGAAATATTGACTCTACCCTGCTTTCTCTCTCTCACCTGGGCCACTTTACCTTTGGAACCTTGCCAAAATGTTGTAAGGAAGCCCAGGCTATGAAGAAAGGGCACATCTATTTATCCCTGACCAAATTCCCAGTTAAGTTCCCAGGCGAAAGCCCAAACCAGCCACCAGCTATGCGGTGGTTCATTCCCTTCAGAAGCCACCACTGCTGTGTTTAGTGCTTCCTCCTGAGGCCTCATACAATGAGAATGTCTGTGCTCTTTTCTGATTGAAATTTTGACTCACAAACAGAATAAGTAATAAGAAATTAATATTTTTGTTTCAGGACAATAATTTTAAGGGTTATTTGTAAAACAAAATATATAACTAATTCAATGCAGCTTATAGGATCACCAAGAACATGTACTAGTATCATTTAACTTGAGATATGGGATGCCACATATTGTGTGAGTTTCTTTCAAGCGTTTAAAGATAGTGCTAAATTAAAATGTTAAGGCTGTATTTAAAAATAATCGTTAAACTTATAAAATAAGGAATAATTTTCTAATAAAATATATACCTGAAATATACCAAAGTTTCACATAAAAGTTTCAAAAATTCTAAAAGGGTACTGTTTTATATATTTTTTAAGTTAATATTTACTTAAAGTTTGCATTATTTTTTTGGGAAGTATAGCTTAAATTTAAGTTTAGAAAAGTAAATTGATCCAGAAAACATATAATGGTGTATAAGTTGAAGAGAAGGGACTTTTCAAAGATAAAATATATAGAAAAGAGTAAAGAAATAAAAATTAAAAAAAAAATCCAAAACTGTTTTCCCAAAACATTTCCAATTGATATGAGATATAGATTCCCCCAAATTTGTATATTATAGTATTATGGATGGCATTATATCAATGCTCCATTACATTAAAATCAACAGTAAGGCTACTAAAATAATTTAGTCATTGTCACTCCAAAAATATTGCCAACTATTTTTCAGTACAGCATTAGTGTCTCAAGATCAAAACAACAAAAAAAACACTAATTCAACAAAAATTGTAAAATTGTTTCCTGTGCTTTTAGATAAGCCGTGTGTTGTATTTTTGTGCAGTATACCTATTTCCCTAAGAAACATCCTGTATAATAAAAGGCTAATATGCAAATTGACCAAACAGCAGAACAACTGGTTGCTATGATGTGCACTGACCACCAGGGGGCAGATGCCCAATGTAGGAGCTGCCCCCTGGTGGTCAGTGCACTCCCACAGGGGGAGCACTACTCAACCAGAAGCCCTGAGCCTACCTCCACAGCAGTGCTAAGGATGTCTGGCTGCTGACTTAGACAGGGAGCAGACCTAAACCATCAGTTGGACATCCTCTGAGGGCTCTCAGACTGAAAGAGAATGCAGGCTGGGCTGAGGGATCCCCCAAGTGTATGAATTTCATGCACCGGACCTTTAGTTTAATAATAAAAATATATATTTTTAGCAGCTACTTCTTATGATCTTTGAAAGTTTTCCTGGATAAAATTTAAAAATAGAAACTTGAAACTATGGTAGTTACCAGAGGGAAGGAATGGCAGGTAGTAAAAGGTAAAGGAACCAAATATATGGTGATGGAAGAGGATTTGACTTTGGGTGCTGGGCACACAAAGAGCTATACAGACCATGTATCATAGAAGTGTATACTTGAAACCTTTATAATCTTATTAACCATTGTCATCCCAATAAATTTAATTTAAAAAACTTTAAAAAATAGAAACCAGAGATAGCTACTTATATTTATACATAAATATAAGTTTATGCTAGCCATCAATACATTTGATATTTAGTTTGTTTGATTAACCTGAGTACTATGTAAAAATAAGTTAACAAATAGTTGTACAGAAGCTAAATAAGATAATATAAAAGAACTGCATTAAAAGTTTGCACTTGTGTATGCCAAAGTATGTATATGTATGCAAGCATATATATAGATACACAAGGAGATACACATATCTCCTTGGGTGTTTTATATTCCTCCTTAGCATATTTCCTCCATAAATTCCATTAATGGCGTGGGTGCTGTTTAAATTGTGATTTTAATGTTGAGATAATTTAAAAAGTCAGCATTCTCCTCCTAAAGCCAATCAATTTCTACAATATTTAGTCTCACTTATTATAATGCATATTTTATCCATAGGTTGTTTTGACTAGACAGACAATGGACTTTCAAATGTGAAAATCTCAGGTTTCAGAAACCTGCTTTCTATTTATTATCAATAAGGCTTTAGAATAATTATGTAACATTATAAGCCTCCATTTCTTCATCTGCGTAAGAAAATATTAGCAGAACAATACCAGATTTCTAACCCTTTGAGAACTGAATGCACGTGAAAAGCACTTCTCATTTATGGCTATTACTTATCGATAGGAACTACTTGGGAAGGCTAATGTAATGCTGAGGGGTGGAGAAGCCTAACATTCTGCAGTTGCTGAATTGTCAGTATCAATCCTCAGTCTTAAGCTTCCAAGACCTAAGAAAGAGAAATTATGTCAAACATCTCTAATTAAGCAGTAGAGTCACTTACTAATTAGATAATCACTAACTTTTATTAGCTGAGCATGAAATTTGTAATGATTAAGAGTTTTCTAGGAAAGAGGCTACCATCTTCCAGAAGAAAGAGAAGTTCAATCCATTTATTTGATTAGCTTAATGGTTAGACCTGCCTTTCTAGGCTGTTCTTTATTTATCCATGCCTTTCCTCCCTGCAATTTCCTCGCCTAGGTTTAAGAGCCACTATCACCAAATCCCAGAGGGCTTACTATACATGTTCTTTTTAGCTACTTTTATTCCAGCAAATCATTGCTAACATTATAGTAGAAAGAATGCTCAGTTTAGTACTTAAGATTAAAGACAATGCTGTCATGAAGATGATTTGTATTTTCAAACCCACAGTCTGTTTTTTACAAGGCATCTTGGAGTTTCAGACTCATTCAGAAGAAAGGCAAAATCAGTCCAATTCCTCACCAGGGAGTGCTAAACAGATAACTCAGTTGTTTGACCTTGGGCGAGTAAAGTTACCATAAGCAATTGGGACATTTTGCTTCCACTTATCATTTTGGGGTCACCAGCTGCTATAGTAAGGGTGATGTGCTCTGGGAATTCAAACTACAAGGTATAGAGGTACTATTGAGCAATCCGGGGATGAGCATGAGCTTCAGCCTCAGAGGAATCATTCTTGTGTGCAACTTTTGCCAGCAGCTGAGATCTGTAATAGGAATTGAATAAGAGACATAATTGGAATGGGAAAAGGGGAAGGAAGAAGCAGGTAAAATAAATTACACAAAGTGTTTTACTCTGGAAGTTAAAGTTACAGCCTGTGTGCAGTCCCTTTCCGCCTACCTCAAAATGCTCACTTGTCCTTATCACAAATGATCCCACATACCCCAGTCTCCCAAACAGATCTTGTGCCCTAGACTTCAGGGACATGCTAGATTCCATTATTAGTTGAAAAATAACCACAGTCTGAATTTATTAATATTTATAATATTAATATTATAATATTATAAAATATCTTAAATATTTTAAGATATTTACTATAGTCAGAGCATGGTTATTATGCTTTTATTTTATTTTATTTTACATTTTTAGAAATATTGCAGTTTTATAAACAATGGAAAGATAGCAAGTTTAGTTTTAGAATTATATATTTTTGGCAAAGGTATACTTATTATATATTTATGTAAAATCACATAATAAAAATTATAATATTTAATTAGAATTATATATTCTAATAAACATAGAAATTAGAAAACTCTAAAATAAAATTAAATTTTATTTCCATAATTAGTGTAGTTTTGTTTTAATAAAACTGCATTATAAATGTTATATTTATAATATTGGAAGTTCAAATCAACATGAGGAATGTTATCATGGGTGTTTGCATGTGGACTGTATGTGGTGTGAGAGATTTAAGAAATTTCAATTTATTAACAGATTTTCTTCAGTTACATTTAAAAAGATTTTAAGTGCAAAATTCCTTTTAGATGTTGGTAAGATAACTGCTAGTTTATGTTATTTATTTAACAATCACTTTTCATTTACTACTGTATGCCTGTAGAATATTAAGATCATAGTATTAAAATTAAAATGATCATATTTTATGGGCAACTATACATGTGACACTATAATTAAATTAAAAGAAAAAAGTATTACAATGCTCAAAGTTTGAATACCTTAAAGCTTATTCTAATAACTTATTGTCTCATACCATATCTATACATATATGTATACCTATTATTATAGATAATGAATTCTCAAAAAGAGAAACTAAACAACATCATTTACCATTGCAACAAAAAATTAATATACTTAGTAATAAAGTTAACCAAGGAGGTAAATGACTTGTACTCAGGAAAATATAGACATTGATAAAAGAGATAGAGGAAGAATATGCCTGTTCATGGATTGGTGGAATTAACATAACTAAAATGTCCATATTACCCAAAGTAATCTATAGAATCAATGCAACCTCTATTAAAATATCAACAGCATATTTCACAGATCTAGAAAAAATCTTCTAAAAGTTTATATGAAACCATAAATGATCCAAATACCTGCAGCAATATCGAGAAAAAACAAAATTGGTGGAATCACAATACCAGATATCAAGTTATATTACAAAGCCATTGTCATCAAAATAGTCTGGTACTGGCACAAGAATAGGCATATAGATCAATGAAACAGACAGAGAACCCAGAACAACCCAAGCCATTATGCTCAATTAGCATTTGACAAAGGAGGCAAGAGCATACAATGAAGTAAAGACAGTCTCTTCAATAAATGGTATTGAGAAAATTGGGCAGAGAAATGCAAAAAAAAAAATGCAATTAGACCACCAACTCACATAAGAATAAACTTGTAATGGATAAAAGATTTAAATGTGAGTCACAAAACCATAAAAATCTTAGAAAAAATTGTAGGCTGCAAAGTCGCACAGACATCTCTCATATGTTTGCGGATACACCTCCCAGGGCAAAGAAAACTAAGGAGAAAATAAGTAAATGGGGCTACATGAAAATAAAACTTTTCTTCAGAGCAAAAGAAACCATCAGCTAAAGGAAAAAGGATCCCACTGTGTGGAAGAACATATTTGGCAATGATATATCTGATAAAGGATTAATACCCAAAATAGAAAGAATGCATACAACTTAACAAAATACAAACAATCCAATTTAAAAAAAATGGATTTAAAAAATAACCACTTCTCCAAAGGGGACGTACAAATGACCAAGGGACATATAAAAAAATGCTCAAAACCATTAATCATCACAGAGATGCAAATTAAAACAACAATGAAATATCACCTCACACCAAAATGACTACTATCAACAAATCAACAAATGACAAGTGCTGGTGCGGATATAGAAAAAAAGGAACCCTAGTGCACTGCTGGTGGGAATGTAGTCACTGTGAAAAACGGTATGGAGTTTCCTTAAACAATTAAACATGACACTGCCATTTGATCCAGTAATCCCACTACTAGGAATAAATCCTAAGAAAACTGAAACACCAATCAGAAAAAATGTATGCACCCCTATGTTCACAGCAGCACAATCTACAATAGCTAAGGTCTGGAAATAGCACAAGTGCCCATCAGTAGATGAGTGGATAAAAAATATGTGATACATTTCCATTATGCAATTCTATCTATCTATCTATCTATCTATCTATCTATCTATCTATCTATCATCTATCTAATCTAATAAAAGAGTAATATGTAAATTGATCATCACTCCATTACACCAAGCCATGCCCACCAGTCAATCAGAGGGGTTGTATGCAAATTAACCCAGCCAAGATGGCGTCCAGCAGCCATGGAGCTAGAGCAAACAGGAGGCTTCCGTTGCACCAGCGATGGAGGAGACTGCCTGCCTAGACTGGCTGAGCCTCTGCTCAAGGCAACAATGTTTTAATTATAGAAGCCATGGAGCTGAAGCAAACAGGAGGCTTCGTTGCCTGCCTAGGCCTCTGCTCAAGGCAACAAAGTTTCAATTATAGAAGATAAATAAATCCCAGAAACTTGATTCCAGCCAGCCTCGCTGGGACGTTGGGTCAATGGGAGCTGTGGGCAGCCTGAAAATGGATCTCAGCCCCTCACCCAGGCTGGCCACATCCCCATGGGGTGAGGGTCCCCACTGGGAGACTTGGCCAGCCCACAAACAACCATTAGCCCCTCACCCAGGCTGGCCAGGCATGCCAGCAGGTGGACATCCCCCGAGGGGTCCCAGACTGTGAGAGGGCACAGGCCGGGCTGAGGGACCCCCCAAGTGCACAAATTTTTGTGCACCATACTCCTAGTTCTATATAACAAAAGGGTAATATGCAAATTGACCCTAACAGCAGAACTGAGAATGACTGGTCACTATGACACACTCTGACCACCATGGGGCAGACACTCAATGCAGGAGCGGCCCCTGGTGGTCACTTCGCTCCCACAGGGGAAGCTCTGCTCAGCCACAGGGCAGGCTGCCGGCTGCCAGCACAGTGGTGGTGGTGGGAGCCTCTCCTGCCTCCTCAGCAGCGCTAAAGATGTCCAACTGCAGCTTAGGCCTGCTTCCCGCTGGCAAGTGGACATCCCCTGAGGGTTCCCAGGCTGCCAGTGGGATGTCTGCCAGCTTAAGTCCAATCCCTAGGGGAGCAGGCCTAAGCCAACAGGTGGACATCTCCCGAGGGATCCCAGACTGGGAGAGGGCACAGGCCAGGCTTGGCTGAGTGATCCCTCCCCAAGTGCAAAAATGTGTGCACCGGGCCTCTAGTATATATATAAAAGCCTAAGTGATCATTATGACTGGTCAACTGCATGATGTGCACTGACCACCAAGGAGCAGATGCTCAAAGCAGGAGCTGCCCCCTGGTGATCAGTGCACTCCCACAACTAACCTCCCGCAGCTAGCCAACCTCCCGTGGTCTCCCACCCTGAATGACTGGCCCAGATGGGGACTGGGCAAAATGGCCGCAGTTAGTCCTGATAGCCGTCCAGGGTGAGGGACCTGACCCACACACAAATTTGTGTACTGGGCCTCTAGTCTATATATATATAAAAGCTTAAGTGGCCATTACAACCAAATGACCAGAATGACCATTCGACCAGTCGCTATGACATGCACTGACACCAGGGGAAGATGCTCAGTGCAGGAGCTTGCACCCTAGTGGTCAGTGTGCTCCCACAGCCAACCTCCTGTGCCCCTTCCCCCAGCTGGCCAACCTTCCATGGCCCTCCTCAAAGTTGACCTCAATTGCCAGCCAGGTCAAGGGACCCCACCCATGCACAAATTTGTGCTCCAGGCCTCTAGTGTAACAATAAAAAAGAAGAATCTCTTAACCTTCAAGAAAGTATAGAGGGACCTGGAGAGCATTATGCTAAGTGAAATAAGCCAGTCAGAGAAAGACAAGTAACACATGATCTTACCTTTATGTAGAATTTCATGAACAAAATAAACTGATGAACAAAATAGATCCAGAGACATGGAAGTACAGAACAGACTTTTGAGTCTCAGAGGGAAGACAGAGGTGAAAGGGCTAGGCGTGGAAAACCCTTTAATAGTGAGTCATAGTGGAGAAAATGTATTTTTAGGTGTTCACTTCCCCTTCTCTCTCCCATAAAAAGGCCTCCATAGAGGAAGCTGAGTAAGACTTTGACCAAGGCCACAGATAAAGCCACCCATGATGAAGGTGGTCGTGCTAGGCATGCACACATGCCAACAGCATTACCATCCAGGATACTCTAAGTCCTTGACTGCAATTTCCTCAGATTGCAATGTCAGGGCTGTGCACCAAGGCTGCTGGGAGGACAGCTTTCCCCATGAGGCAGAGAGGCAAAGTCTTTGTATCTGCCTATGCTGGGGCTGAAAAGTCACACAGATTTTTAACCCGAAGCTGGAATCCTGGGGAAAAAAAAAAAACAAGGAAAAAAAGAAATTAGACCAACTTCTTACACCATGTACAAGAATAAACTCAAAATAGATTAAAAACTTAAATGTGAGACCTTAAATCATAAATCTCTTAGAAGAAAACATAGGCAGTAAACTCTCTGACATTGTTCTTAGCAATATTTTTTTTTTCTGATATATCTCCTCAGGAGAACGAAACAGAAGAAAAAATAAATAAATGAAATCAAATCAAACTAAAAGGGTTTTTGCACAGAGATGGAATCACCAAAGTACATACATATTCCCCAAACTTAAAAAATATATATGCAGAAAAAAAATCTGCTTAGAGAGTAACAAACTAGTAAGTGAAATTTTTATAAATTTCCCTGAAAAGAGAGAACATCATTTCATTTCTTTGTATCCATCATCACACCTTAAAAAATGTTGAAACAGGCAGACATTTAATAAATGTTTTGCATGGCAGAGGAATTCTGGTAACAGTGGACTCAAGCATGGGTAAAATCATTGAAAAATAAAACAGGTGCAGGACCACACTAAATAAAATTACAGAGATTATTTCATCTGATTATAAACATGATGGCTAATGCTTGGTTATGTCCATATAAATTCAGTAAATGGGTTTGGTCACCATATGGCAGAATTTGACTTACTGACCATGAAAAGAAGATTGGGCACATGCACACACACCACACACCACACACACACACACACACACACACACACACCACACTCACACACACCACACACACACACACACCCCACACCACACTCACACACACCACACACACCACACACACACACACCACACTCACACCACACACACACACACCACATACCACACACACACACACCACACACACACACACCACACACACACACACACCCCAAACACACACACACACACACGACACACACACACATACACATTCCTGTGATCATGATGCCTTTGCTAAACATACAGATGTGTTCTTCTAAAAGATGCATATCTATATTTATAGTAATGCAAATATAGCTCAATATACATGAGAATTTGAAATTGCAAACTAGTTTTAAGTGATTACTCCTACAGAACTTAAAATCTGTTCTTATCTTCACACATTACAAAATCATTTAGCATTGAGTATATCTAAATAGAGGCATACACTATACATATAAAAACAATGCTTAACTATTATAAACATAATCTGCAGAGAACTGTTGAGACAGCCACTACAATTTAACCAATAAAATTGGTGTGGAGACAGAAAGATCATGAAAAATTACATCAGGATCAAGTGTTAATAATCAAGGGGAAAGCTTGTTCCATTCTCTGCAATATATATCCATTATATATGAAAGGAATTTCAGCTGGACTGAAAGAAATTTACCTAGGCTTTTAATTCATGGCCTCTTATACTTAGCTTCATGATGTCAGAAAGAAATTGCATTGGGTGGAGTGAAATAGACAAGGAAAACTTTATTCAAGATTATTGAATTAGATACTAAAGTCAAATACCTTGAAAAGGGGGAGGGTTTAACAGGAAGGAATAGTGAAGAAAACTGAAAGTCAAGTTGAGAATATCATTAAGGCTATCTCGGTTAGGGGCATACAGAGGCTTCACTATCTAATCTAACAAAAGAGTAATATGCAAATTAACCCTCATTCTGTTACATCCACAAGCCATGCCCACAAGCCATGCCCACCGACCAATCAGGAACAAATATGCAAATTAACTCAACCAAGATGGTCATAGAAACATAATTATAGGGAATGCAAATTGTCTTGGGTTCTTTCTGATGAATGAGGGAATGGAAATCAAAATGGGAATCTCTTATGAGAAACATTTATTTGAAGAAAGCCCCAGGATTAAATATACTGAGAGATTTCTACTTGGGAAGAAAGATAACTGATAGGATATTATTTAATGTGGCATTTTATAAATAAAAATTTGGTCCACAAATATATATTTTATACATACCAAGGCAATACCATTGCAATGCAGAGGTGAAAGGGATCAAGACCAAAGACTTCTCTGCAATGACTGTGAGGTTATTAAGTAGAGTACTTCTTAAAACCCAAAAGAACAATGAGAGAAAAAATCTGGTCATTTCTGAAATATATGAACTATACTAGAGGTCCAGTGCATGAAATTAGTGCATGCAGGGGCGGGGGCTGGGGGGTCCCTCAGCCCAGCCTGCACCCTCTCGCAATCCAAGAGCCCTCAGGGAATGTCTGACCGATGGCTTAGTGCTGCTGTGGAGGCAAGAAAGGCTCCGGCCACCACCTCTGCACTTGTCAGCTGTGAGCCCAGCTTCTGGCTGAGCAGCACTTGCCCTGTGGGAGCACACTGAGCACCAGGGGATAGTCCTCTATTGACCATCTGCCCCCTGGTGGTCAGTGCACATCATAGCGAGCAGTTGAGCATCCTTAGCATATCATTAGCACATTATGCTTCGATTGAACAGCAGACCACATGACCAGACATTTAGCATATCAGGCTTCTATTATATAGGATATGTGTTTCTTGATCTCTGCCAACACCAGACTTAGCCTCCAAACTCAGAATGAAGGATAATGTGATTCATTTTTTCTTTCTTACTACCTTGCATAGCTATACTTACTACATTTGCCAACAATAACAGACCATGAAAAAAATCACTGCCAATTCACAAGCCTATATCTTTTAGACCTCATTTCAAATTCACAGCTCTAATCTATTCAATACCCATGTAGAGCACCTTTAAAGACTATTAAGTTTAATTTCATCATGACTAACATCACTATTTGCTGTTCTTTGTTATTTTCCAGTTAACATATAAGTTGCTTTTTTAATCTATGATGTACTAAATTGTCACACCCTTGCTTACTTCAACTACTCTCTTGTCACTTTACATTTTGTTTCTACTTTTCTTCTCCAATTTTCAATTAATCTGTTGAATACCTGCTCTGTAATCTGTCAACATTATATCCATAATTCAGTTTTTGAACACTTCCTTCACCTTATTTCTTCAAATAAAATCTGCCCATTCTCAAAGGATACTGATTCTCCTGCAGTCACCAACAAAAAATAGTTGTTTATTTATTTAAATTCTTCCTAATTTGGAACAAGAGTGAAAATTCTATTTGTGACAGTCACTACTGCTCTCATATCATTTCTTATTTATGCAGAACATAGACAAAAATAAAAATATTTTAGTACTGTATTATTAATATTGGATCAGTCAACTTCCCAATCTTTAATTCATTGTTCACTTGGGTATAGATGACACATCAGATCCTGACAACAGTGTTGTTGCATTTTATCTTCATTAATAAATCTTAAATACCTAGACTCTGAATTTTGGCACTTAGGATTTTTGACCTATTTTCCAATGTTTTTTTTCTTACTTGTCCTCATTAATTTCAGCAATCACAACTTGTATTTTTCTTCAGAAAAAGTGCCAGCAAAAATAATCAATAATTTAAACATTGTACTATGAACCCACTTCTTGTTTTTTCTCTTTCCATTCTCTTACTCAAGTACTTCAAATCCAGCTTATCTTCTTCATTATTGTACTTGTAACCATTGACTTTCGAGGGTCTAAAACATTCTTTAGTGTTTTCCCCCAATCCCATTTAGCAAATATTATATGATTTAACTTTTAAGTTGCTCCCATGGGTGATTTAATTGTATTGTAATTTGGTGCCACATCACATGCATCTGCCAAATTCTGAAAGGTCGAAGAGTCTTGTTTTTAAAGAACTCAGACTGCCTGCATTCCTATCTCGATTAATCATTATTTGGAGAACTATTCAAATATTTGTAAGCCTCATTTTTCACAACCACCATATGATAATAATTGTAGACATTTCATAGAATAGCTATTAAAATAATGAAATAATCCAGTAAGTGTATTTATCACAGTGTTTACAAAGTTAGTATTAATAGCTTTAGGAATCATTATTGTTGTCATTAAATTTATCTGTTTATGTGTATGATAAAATAGAGACAGTGCTTAAATTTATTATAAGTTTAAATTATGGTCACCAACTTTAACTGAATTTTCAACAATGATTTACAATTATTTTTTTTTATTCTTGCCTTCTCAAAGAAACTAATTAATTTTCCAGTTATCTTTATTATCCTCCAAAACCTTACCTACCGCTAAGTCTGTTCCTCATTATTCTCATAACCAAACCTTGTGTTTTAGAATGAAAATAAAAACCAGAATGTAAGAACATCCTTATCCTGAAATCTCTCCTCTTATAAGAATAAACACACATAGCATGATATTATTAAACTTGTTCAAAAAATTCTCCTACTAGGCCATTAGTTGCAAGATATCAATACATTTTCTGTTTTCCCTTTACTTTCTCTGGCAGATTGGTACAGTATCTGATAACCAACAGAATTCTTATATTTTTAACAAATAAATTGATCTTTTATTTGTATCGTCACACTCATGAAAAACAGGAAAATCATATATAGCTCTTATGGACTTAATTTTATTCCTCCAAAATTCATACGTTGAAGCTCAACCTCAGATCGCGCCCTCGGGGCAGGATTTTTCTTCACGGTGCATAATGCTCCTGTTCATGGTGAGGTGCTTAGCGGCATCTCTGGACTCTACCTGCCCTGGTGTCCAGTACAGCACTTGCTCACATTTTGTTAAAATCTAAAAATGTTTCCAAACACTGCCAGTATCTACTGGATGACAAACTCATTCTTGGGTGAACACACTGTGTTTACTCCTAATTTGCTTTTAATAGAAATTAATAATTATTAAAATTTCACATACACATGAGGGATCTATTTGAATACAGGTACCATTCATTTTATTAGAACAATATAGCAAGTAAAATGGTGATTTTTTTTCTGTATTGGGCACATACTAAAAATAATACATAATAATGACAGACTGATAAAATCTAAGCACAAAAACTTTATTTTTTCCCAAAGGTCAGCCATTCTTGAAAAAATGTTAGCTTAATTTTAAATTTTAAACATTGTTTCTTCATGATGCTAGGTAATATCATTTGAAGTCATATCCCATCTGTAGTGGCTATGTCTAAATCTCAACATAATTTTTTTCCAGTTTGTTATATATAAAGTAGGTTTTAAAATTATTAAATTTGGGGGGTGACTGGTTAATAGGATTATATAGGTTTCAAGTGTACATTTCTAGGATGCATCATCTGTACAAAACTTTTATCACCATAGAAATACTCATTATGCACACACACACATACGCACACCTTGGTTTATTGTCAAACCTATCTGATCATTTGGACAGCAGATATCACTGGCCAGGACACAGTAGATGTATTATTTTTCAGTTGCATCAGATCTTGCAGAGATTCAGTTGATTGAGTGGGAGCCATTACTGTTGTAAAGAAATCTAGATGAATCACAGAATAGTTTACTCAGTTCCAGAATAGACACCTTAAAATAGGAAAGAATTGAATTATTTACTTGAAACATTTTTATTGTTACATTTACTCATTGATATTTAATTAGTATTAACCTGAGTATACCTAGACATGATTATAAAAATCTCAAGTTTTGGTAAGACTAACTTCACAAAATTAAAAATATTATCTGTGTTCTTAACAGGTTCTAAATTCAGGGATCATTTTAATCATCTCTAACACTAAGACATTCTCACTCATTCCAAATAATTTTGCTGATACAGAAGTATGAAGACAGCTATGTTGGAGATGTCCCTGGTATCTTTCCATCAGAAAAATGCACAGGATAGTTACAATGAAATATTTTAAAAAGTTTTTATATAAAACATGGATTTGTGTTACCCAGAACCCTCTCTGCAAAACAAACCTACATAAAATAAATAAATATTCTCAAGTCTTGTGAGTAACTTTTAAGCCTGTCTGTAATATTGTCAAGTTAAAAAAAGTCTATAAACATATTCTGAGAACGTTCAAGCATTTTTATATCTGCAAGCGGAAGTATACATTTGAAGTTAAAACCCTGTTCCCGAGATACTCTACTAATTAACTCTGAGAATTTTTAGTTTTGTTAAAAACACTCACTAACAAAATATTCAAATAGTTCAGTAAATGTTTCTTTGACTTGTAGGCACGTGTAACAAATAAAATGAGTTTAAAAAACTATTAATATCTGTGAATAACATGATGAAATAAACATTATGCATTTGCTCCCAAAACAAAGACGCACTTTGGAGAAGAGCAGATGAATGTCTATGCAGGATCTCAAATACTAAACAAACGATTCTAGAAAAACTGAAGACAAAAGTTTTACATCTTTGCTTTCCCATGTCTGTTACTTGTCAGTTTCCTGCCTTTTTTACGCTCTCTAGTACCTCTGTTATCATACTGTACAAGTGTTGATAGTGACTCTCCTAGCTCTCAGAGAGAAAGCTGTTCCCTACTCTTTATCAAACAGCGAGAGTATGGCTAAGCTCTTTCTCCCATCAATAATAGGTACTGGCTTTCTCGTCAGGTTTTTATGTCTTGGTGATCATATGACATTTCTTCATTTACCTGTTAATGTAACAAACTACAGAAAATATTTTAAAGTAATAAATAATAAATTGATTTTTTTACTTATAAAAACCAGATTTTTTAATCCTCACCTGAGAATATATTTTTATTGCCTTTTAGAAATAGGGAAAAGAAGAGAAAGAGGGAGAGGAAGAGGGAGAGGGAGAGGGAGAGAGAGAGAGAGAGAGAGAGAGAGAGAGAGAGAGAGAGAGAGAGAGAGAGAGAAACATCTATTGATTGCCTTCCAAATGCGCCCTGACAGGGGATGGAGCCAAAAAACAGGTATGTCGCATTTCAGCCTGCAGCCTATTGGTAAACAGGATGACATTCCAACCAACGGAGCACCCGCCAGGGCCTGTAAGCAAGCTTTTTATAATCATGTTATTCTTGTTATGTATTATTTACCTTGATTTGTTAATATGCTGCTAAATATTCTGCATCCATGTTCATAAGTTGTATTGATCAGTTTGTTCTTTCTGGGTTTTGTAAAGTTTTTTTAAGCTTTTGGTATGAAAGTTATACTGGCCACATGAAATTCATTTTACCTAAAATTTAAAAATCACAACATTAAAGCTACTTCTTTCTATAAAATATGGAATAAATCTGTTGGAAGCCATCTGGACATGAGATTTTCTCTTTAATTTTTAAGGAAAATAATAGATTTACTTTTATACTATATACTAGAAGCCTGGTGCACAAAAATCCGTGCACTAGGAGGGGTCCCACAGCCTGGCCTGCCCCCTCTCACAGGCCATGAGCCCTCAGGGGGTATCCTATTGATGGCTTAGGCCCACTCTGTGGGAAGTGGGCCTAACCTACAGTATGGCTCCCTCTGCGGGAGACGACCAGTCAATCAGGAGAAGGCACCATCTCCATCACCCCCTGGCTGCTGCTGCCTCTGGCCTCCCTCTGTGGGAGGCAACCTGGCCTATCAGGGGAAGGCGACTCCCCCATCATGCTTCTGCTGCTGCCACTGCCAGCCTCCTCGGCTGCCTGAGCCTCAAGCTGGCCCTGGCAATGGCAGCCGCCATCCACAACTTGCCTGAACCTCGGGCCGGCTCTGGCAGCAGCTGCCTCCATCCACAGCTTGGCTGACCCTCACAGCGGCAGCTGCAGTGGCTTTGTCTGGGAGACATCCACTCTAATTAGCATATTACCCTTTTATTAGTATAGATAATAATTCAAATTTTCTGTTTTTGGGAGTTTTAGGACTTTGGAGAAATTTGTCTAATATAGTCAAATTCATTGGTAAAACACGATAAATTCTTCAATTACTTTCATGTGTAGTATCTTTGGAGATTATAATTTTTGTTCTTTTTCTATCAGGTTTTAAAAGAATTTTATCAACTTGATTAATCTATTAGCATTGTCATTGCTCTCATTTGTATTTTATCTTCTGTTTCATTAATTTCTTCTCTTATCTTCATTTTCTTCTTTATGCTCTTTTTTTTGGTTAATGTTCTTTTTAAAGCTTTTAAAAGGAAGCATAAAGAGTGTATACATATTCAAAACCACAGTAATTAAAAATACTATGAGTTGATTAGTCCAATTTTCCAGTTCATTAAGGGATGAGTAATTTATAAAAAGAACATATGCTACTTAACAATACTTCTACAAATTATAATTAACATAGCTACTACAAAAATATGTTATGAAATTATTAAAGTCTTTCATATCTCATACAAGCAAACATGAAATGAAAGGATTTTTTTCATTTAATATGAGAAATTATAAAATCATCATTGCAGATATGACTTATCTTCATGTCCATGGGTGCTACACTGCTGATTCAAAGTGGAAAATAGATACGATACTAAAGAAGCTGTATGAAGAAATACTAAACATCTGGATTTGTGTTTGACAAATCAGAGCCTACAGTACAAAAGTGTGAGTCATTGCTCAATTTAGAAAAAGAAAGGAATTATAACCCTAAACATAATTCTTTATTGACTAGCTGATGAGATAGCATGAAAATGGCATGAAAGCTGTGGGTGAAAATGACTAGCATCTTTAAATAGTAAGAAACAATTATGCAAGTAGAAACTTCCTTTTCATTGAAATTTAAACACTTTTTTCTATTTGAAGAAAAAATAAGGTAAGAAAGATGTTAAACAGCACAGCTCTCTTGAAGAAGCAAAGTACATCTCTTAATTTTTATCCTTAGTTCTTTTTAAAAGATATATATATATATATTTGAAACATACATATATATATATATATATATACACACACATATATATATATTTATATTTAAAAGTTACTTAATACATTATATACAATAAAAAGGTATAGATTGGGAATAATTTCTCAGAATATTATTTTAGGAAAAGTTATAATTTTCTCATATGATGATAGTTAATGACCACATATTGTGAACTATCAAATTGATTAATTTGTCATGACAAATTTACATAGGGAGAACTAGTATAAATTACTTGTGATCTGTTTTTAAATATATTTAATTTCATTCTCATGAGATATAGTGAGAATCACATTTATTTAGAGTAAAACACTGAAAGGGAAAATAAGACATTTGGGGGACTAGCCATCTGAATCTGTGCCAGTAACCTGCATTCTGATGCACACTCTTGCTTGCCAATAAACTCCATTCTTATCTGTGATGCCTGTCCTGCCTTGCAGAACCTGTTTCCCAGAATACTGCCATCTTACAGAGGCCATGAACCATGAACCATATACAACCCCAGAGGGGCTGGCACCAGTGCTGGCAAGCCTCTGGGTGTGATCTCACTTCTCCCATCCCAACTCATGGGATGCTGGGAAGCCTGTGAAAAGTCCAGAAGCCTGATCCATATTTGGAGGACAAAGGAACTAAGGGTACAAAGGGAAAGCTTTGTCCATATTCATTGCTCAGGACTTGGAGACTGACTCTCCTGAGTCACAGCACTAGTGCATCTGCAAATAAAGGCTACTTTTCTGAATCTTCTGAATGCCCGCTGATTAATTCTCAAACATCACCTGCCAGCTTATCTGTAACAACATGTCATAAAACTCGTATTTGAGGAAGTGTTTGACTAGGACCAATATTATGTCTTTCATTGAAACTTGAAGATATTTTAAAGAAAGGAAAAGCAGCCAGCTGCTAGGGCTGTATTATCCAGTGATATCTTCTTCATTTGCTCATCGATTCTACCAAACTGTACAATTCCCCATTACCTTAGTACTCTGACTTATATTGATGAGTACAGTCAATAAAATACAGATAATAATCTGCATTGCCTATCAAATCATTAACATTAATTTGAAATAATATATTTATTACTTATCTCACATACACTTTTACTATTGTTTCCTTATAACAATTTCTTTTTTTTAAATATATTTTATTGATTTTTCACAGAGAAGAAGAGAGAGGGATAGAGAGTTAGAAACATCGATGAGAGAGAAACATCTATCAGCTGCTTCCTGCACACCTCCCACTGGGGATGTGCTCACAACCAAGGTACATGCCCTTGACCAGAATAGAACCTGGGACCCTTGAGTCTACAGGCTGATGCTCTATCCACCGAGCCAAACCGGTTAAGGCACAATTTCTATATTATTGCCTTAAATTGTTATGAACTTTAAATGTGTCACTCTACCATGACACATCTCTTGGTGATACATCATACTAACAATGCATAAGAATATATGTTTTTTTAAAGTCTCGGTTATAAAATTACTGAGTAATAGGGATATAATGTGCAGCATGGTGACTATAGTCAATAACATTGTAATACTTATTTGAAAGTGGCTAGGACAGCAGATCTTAAAAATTCTCAACACAAGAAAAAATATTTGTAACTGCATAATTGTTGTAGGCTGTTAGACAGACATGAGCATAGCAAGAAGGATGGGCCAGATACAGAAGGTCATCAGGACGGAAAGACCTGGCTGCCTAGCAAAGGACAATTGTAAGGTGGGATGTTTTCCCCAAGGTGACCTTTCCTCCCTAGCATATCACTGACCAAGTAGTTTGGACCCCCTGAGCTCTCCTTCCTATAGATAACATCTAGGCCTCAGTTATATTTCGGTTCCAGACCCAGGAAGGCAACAAAACCAGACAAGTGAGGCTGTGGCTGCCTCAGGATCAGCTGTTTTGAATGATGACCCCTTGAAAAGACACACAGAGGAAACTGCTAAATATTTTATTTAGATCTTCCCCTGGGACCTCCCCTAAGGTCTCCATCCTTAAAAACCTTAGGAGGGAGGGCCCAGGGTGCCCTACCTCCAGAGAGCGTGGCCTCGGCTTTCTGGTTCACTTCCCCCACCCCCACCCCACCCCTCAGGCACATTATCATTAACTTCCTCACTCCCAAGCTTCAAGGGCCCTTCCTTTACCTCTATAACCTGTTTACTAAGCCCATTTCTTCTAGGAGGTATTTTTTTCTACCTCTGTGATTTACCAAAGAAATGTTCTCTTATAGTTTGGGTCTTGGCTATGAATTCTTTCCTAGCCATAACTAGAGTACCAAGTTTGCTGAACTCAGGTCTGGTCAGACCCCACTGGTCTAATACCTGGAGCAGAAACTGCTGCCTACAACCAAACTTTCCTCTATCCTCCAGGTTCTTTCAACTGGTCTCATAATCAAATAAACATGAGGCAAGTTAGCAAGAGAAAATAATGCACACATATGTATGGGAACCATGCACACATAAAAGAGTCAGAGACCCCACATGCAGGAGAGGTTCAGAAACAGAATGGGTATGAAAGACATCCTGAGCTGGGGATGAGGTAAGGGGCCTGGGGACTTTAAGCCTTTATTTGGTAAAATGCTTTTAAACTTTTACTTGGTAAATAAAAGTTTGCCCTGCCCTACAGAGGTTATCTCTGATAATCTCCCGTTATGGACAAAGTCTTTAATCCCAGTTCTTCCCTGTAGTTGAGAGAGGAGCAGACATTTCTTCTAATCCTACAGCTAAAGTTACCCTCAACTCAAAAACATTCCACATACCACAAAAGCACATGCTGGGGTAACTAGCTCTGAACTTCCACAAATGTATGAGAGAGAGAGAGAGAGAGAGAGAGAGAGAGAGAGAGAGAGAGAGATCATAAACAATAAATACTTATTTTTTAACTAGGGGCCCGGTGCACAAAAATATAGAATATGCGCTACTTATCATAATTCTAATCTATATATGTAAAGAACCAGAAGCCGTCATATCAGAAACAACCAAATGGATGGCCAAACAGGTTGAGTGGGGTGACCAGGCCAGCAGGGGGAGTTAGTGAGGGATGACCAAATGACTGAGCAGCAGGCTGCATGGGGCAACCAGGATGGGGGGGGGGATGGGGGGGGAGGGGCAATAATGGGTGACCATGCCAGCAAGGGGAGGCAGTGAGGAGCGAGCAGGCCAACAAGGGAGCAGATGGGGGCAACCAGGTCAGCAGGAGGAGCAGTTGGGGGCAGCCAGGCAGGCAGGCAGGTGAGCAGTTAGGAGCCAGTGGTCCTGGATTATGAGAGGGATGTCCAACTGCCAGTTTAGACCTGATTCTGGGAGGTCTCAGATTAGAAAGGGTGCAGGCTGGGCTGAGGGGACCCCTCCACCTGTGCACAAATTTTGTACACTGGGCCTCTAGTATTGTTAATAATTATAATAATCTCAGTTTTGCCACAAATGTGCTAGGTAAAATGTCTCAGAATTTTAATACTTCATTCTTGCATCATATGAGAGAAATGGGTGAGAGCATCTGTGGATGAAAGGGGCCACATGCTAACCTGATAAGATCAGGGAAGGCCTACATAGCAGTCTTTCAAACTCAAATACCTAAAGTAACCACAAAGGACAGTCTTAAATTAAACTTTAGCTAAAAGCAGATATGGTGGGTAGTCACCTCCTAGGCCTGTATCTTCCCTGACAAGGTCAATCTTTACCTTTACTGAGCTTATTGTCTTTTTGCATCTACCATGTTTCCCAGAAAGTAAGACATCCCCTGAAAATAAGACCTACTTACAGTTTTGCCTTTCGCTGAAATATAAGGCATGCCCCTGAAAATAAGACCTCCCCGAAAATACGACTTCTCTGATAATAAGGCCTCCCCCCGAACATAAGGCCTCCCTGATAATAAGACCCCCCAAGTACCGTAACTCTGAACTCTGGGCCATAGCAGTGGGCGCTGCCACGCAAGCTCACTATTGGCTGCAGTGTAGCCAGAGCAGACAGAAAGTGTGAGGTCTCTTTTAATCAGAGAGCCCTCGCCGCCACCAGGACAAGCTGCCGCCTGCTGCTCGCTCTGCCCTGACAGAGTCTGGCTAACTTACAATTAGACAGTGAGTCGCACGGGGCAGGAGTCGGGCACATTGTGTGGACACACAGGTAATAAATTTCCTTTTTTTTTGTTCAATAATAAATGTGTACCGCATTCTTCTTCATGGAAAAATAAGACATCCCCTGAAAATAAGACCTAGTGCATCTTTGGGAGCAAAAATTAATATAAGACACTGTCTTATCTTCGGAGAAACAGGGTATGATAACATATCTTTGAAATGTCTGGTTAACTTGTAACTTCCCTTTTTTTCCGGACCCCTCAGGGCATAACTGAACACTCTGGGTGCCAGGACAGATACCACAGACCTCTTCATTGTTATTGTTATCATGTTAATGTTGACTGTTAACTATCCTGAACCCATCTAAGTTAAAAGTATGTGTCTATCATTTTACTTTTTATCCAACCCCAGAGGTTTCCCTGCTTTATTTTCTCCCATCTCTCTAATCTACTACCAATGGATTTCATATAACCACCTACATTTCCTTCTTTGATGTAATATATAAAAATAGGTGAAAAAATGCCATTCTCTGGAGCATTATCCCAATCCTTTGAGATCCTGCTTCCTGGCAATAGTTGATAGTTTGGCTCAAATAAACTCACAATTTTTTTTTTTTTTTCTTAGTTTTGAATGATTTTACAATAACAGATCCCTGATACATTAATGCCCAAAATTTCTATGGTCTCCTATAGCAGAAGTATTGCACAGCACTGTATATCAAGGCAACTGGACAGTGATGGTGAGAAGGCTAAAAAGGGTTAATTCAAATGTAACCCTGATATTTTGGGAGTCTAGCAATTGGAATTCATGCCAGCAAGCTCAGTGTGCATTCTTAATGACCTATAATTAGGTCACTGCCTCCTTTCCAGAAACTGATCTTGCAGAACCTCTTACAGAGGCCATAAGCGCTGCCCTGAGGGAGAGGGGGTTCTTATGCTGGCTCTAGGACCCTGGGATGTGGCCTGATACCTGGGGGCCTTCCTGCAATCCCACAAGGGGTGAAACCATATCTGCAAGACAAAGACCCCAGAAGCTTATGGAAAGCAAAGCCTCTGTATTTGGAAAATCTTTCCCGGGGTCCACAGGGTCTAATGTTAATAAAAGGGCTCCTTCCTTTCTCTGTGAAGCATGCTTTCATTTCTTGGCTCTTCTGTAACAATGGCATAACTCATTAATATGCCTCAATCAATTATGACTTATGCTTTATCAAATCTCTTATCGAAACAAGTTAAAATAGGAATGTATGTGAAAACTAATTTATAAAAATAAATCAGGGGAATGGAAGCTTCCTTCTTATAAAATCAGTCTCACTCACTTGATTTCACATATGCACACTTCAGTGAGAGAGAGAAATATAGTTGCGACAGTGAGATTGAAGCAAAATTTACCTCTATTACTGGTATTAATGCAAATCCATGAAAACAAGAGTCAATGTGAATTACAGTATTTCTCACTGAGTTCACTAGAAAAGCATGCTATGTTGCTATCATACTTACAGATATCTATGGCATCCAAATGCATGGAAGATGTTCACGGGCCTGACAGGGTCCTGCCCCTTCAGATTGGGAGCTCCACCTTCAGGCAGCAGCCTGGCAAGTGAGGACATTGGATATGCAGTTTACCCCTGTGGGAGGGACACCAGAGGCTGGTATTTTTGCACACCCACTCTGTGCTGAGCTGGAGGGAAGAGTGGCTAGAAGTGTCTTGCATCCGAATAGAAGTAACACTTTATTTTGGTGTGGTCCTGGGCGATTAATGAATGGTGAGCTCTATCAGCTTCCAGACCTAGGTCCTGTGGGAGCCAAACCCCTCAGGTGGTAGCCATAACTGAGATGTCAGATGGGTGGACAACTTATTCCAGGGAGAAGCTGGAGACTCGGTTTCACTTTTGGAGCCAGCTGGAGGGAAACAGCCAGGGACATGCTCACCAGTCCTACAAGGTTCCCATGAGGAATCCAATCCGATCCCACATGCCAGCTGATTAGAATCCAAAAACAAGGGAAGCCTGCTGCCAAATCCCTTCCAGGGAAAAGCCGGGAGATGGTCATTTATGTCTCTTCCCTCTGAACTGAGCGTGAGCCATAGCCATGTGAGTGAGTGCTCAAACACCTGCTTAGCAACTGCTTCTTTGTTTGCTATAGCCCTGTGGGATTCATGAACACAAACTCCACTGGCTATTGGAACTGGATGATTTGAGGGTCTTTCCCTTCCGTGGCAGCCTTAAAAGGTAGGGT